>NDGN010568183.1:0-10983 GCA_002564285.1 Tympanoctomys barrerae | reverse complement strand
AGGAAGGAACCTAGGGCCTTGCTTGCACATGCTAGGCAAGCACCCCAGCACTGAGCAACAGCCAGCCCCTGAAACCAGCATTAAGAGCGTTGGAAGCAGTTGCTTCCGGGAGCGTAGCTTTGGGTTGGGCTGCAAGGGGGTGGGGAACAGTTCTGTATTAGCCGACACATCTATTCTAGGGTAGTGATTCTGCGAGGTAGTGTAAAGGCTGGAGTTGCAGCTCTGGCCCTGCATACGGCTAATTTTCTTACAAGTGTTAGTGAACTGAAGATGTTGGTGACTTCTGAGAGCCCTCCAGGATTAGTTACTGGCTGGGGTGTTGGGGTGTTGCGTAGTTCAGAGTGCTTGCCCAGCACGGCTTAGGTTCACTCCACTTCTTGGGCAAAAGATGAAGAGTTAAAGCTTTGCCAGCTATGGTGGCACATGTGTCTACTCTCAGCATATTGGGAGGTTGAGGCAGGAGGATAGATGAGCCTAGGCAAGTGAGCAGCTTAACAAGACCTCGTCCTGATGGATCTAGACTGCTGAGAAACTGCTGGGCACCGGCCGCAAACAGACACACCAACGCTCCATGCAAGCAAGCGAGGGCTCCAGCAAAAAGCTGCTGCGCTGCCTTTGCCCTTTTCTTTTTATGTATATTGAGTCTCAGCCTTTAGGTTACTTTTGGATCACAAAACAAGCTCTTACTGTGTGTGCCTAAGATTTTGAGAACTGTTAGGCATCTAGGAGCAAGGACACAAAAACAGGATGACCTTGAGTTTTAGGTGCTCTTACTTATTTCCTCTGCTGTGGTAGTTCTGTTCTTTTATTCCATGTCCCACATGCCCTGCGGGTCATTCTGTGCATCTCTATTTTAGCTCATTGTTCCAACACTGGGCCTATTGTCTCAGTCCCTGGAGGCTCAAGCAGGAGGATCCCCTTGGGACTTGCCACTGCCCGGGACATCCTGGGCTACGTAGGGAGGTTCTGACCTTAAAAAAAAATCAGAAAATTAAAAAGGGCTAGAGATGTAGTTCAGTGTGGAAGCCCTGCATCAATGTCCTGTGCTCAAGGAGAAAGAGTAGGCACAGTAGAATATATTCATACGGTTACTCGGAAGGCTGAGGCAGGAGGATTTCTTCAGCCCAAGGGTTCGATGTGTTTTTTTTCTATGCTAGGAATCACACTTGGGGCCTTAGGCCTTCCAAGTACTCTGTCACAGTACTTAGAAGTACTTATCACATCCCCACTCCCATGGGCCAAGGAGTTTGAGCTTAGCCTGGGGAATACTATAAGACCTTGTCACGAAAAATAACGTAAACGTTTTGGGCTTATGGGTAAGGGTTACAGTGTTTGTCTGACCTGTGCAAGGCCCTTGGTTTTATAGCCAGCACTGCAAAATATAAGTAAATGAAACTTTAACGTGAACTTGTAAAGCAGAGGTGTGCCCCCCCATAAGGGCATATAGACAGCAGAAGTAGAGAGCAGAGTTGCTGGTTGTCTGTCGCCTCCATGACGCCTTGGGTCACATCCATCCTGCCTTGTCGTGGGCCTTTGTCTCTTGCCATCCCGGGGGTGCCTTTCGGAGCTGTACAGCCGCCCTAGCCCCAAGCAGTGCTGTTTCAGCTGGCCTGGCTCAGCCTTGCTCTCTTGCAGCATGTACTCCACTGATGAGAACCTCACGCTCTCGCCGCTGCTGGGCAACGTCTGCTTCTCCAGCTCCCAGTACAGCATCTGCTTCACACTGGGCTCCTTCGCCAAGATCTACGCAGACACCTTCGGTAAGCAGCCTCCCTGCGGCTCGGTGCTGCTGTTCCCTTGGGCTGAGGGCCCTAGATGCTTTCTCCAGGCTGAGCAAAGTACAGTGGAAGCAATGGAAGAGGGGGCCTGAGTTACAGACCAAGGGTCTCCTGTAGTGAGGGGGGTGCGTGTGGGCTAGAAGGCCACGTCCCAGGGCTGCTGAGGGGGAGCCACAGTCCCTCCCAGGCCTGCTGCCAGGGATGACAGGCAGGCAGGCCTCCTCCCAGGCCTGCATTGACCCCCACACCTCTCATGGTCTCCTCCAGCCTGACAGGGACTGTCTTGGTGCTTCGGTGTGTCTGTGCTATGATAGCCCCATCGTGGGCCCTGAGGGGATGGTCCTGCTCCTGAGCTTGCGCTGCATGAGTATTGTCCACTCTCGGATGGACACTTTTGTTGCTATGACATAAGAGACATGTGAAACTTGGTCCTCAGCCGAGCGTGATGGCACGCACCTGTAGTGCATTCTAGCTGTGCAGGACACTGAGGCAGGGGACCATAAGACCAAGGCCAGCCTGGGTACTTAGTGGGACCCTGTTTCCTAGGCATGGAGCTCAGCGCCCTCCATTTAGTCCCCAGAGCAGAAGTGAAGGAGGGCTGGGAGTGCGCAGTGGCTGCACGTGGCCTGCGCACAGCCGTGGCAACTTGGGCGTTTTCTGGGCCTGTACCCTTTGGCATTGTGACACAGAAGTGGCCCTGTGCTGTGGGGCACCGTCAGTGTATGAAGGAACTGTATCTCCTCTCAAAAAGCCCTATCAGCACTGCAGGTCAGGTCAGAAGTCGTGGACCTGTCTTCAGCGCGGGCGCCAGCCTCCAGGGCCCATGCGCTGTGCTGCCGCCGCTGCTCGTGCTGGGCCCTGCAGCCGAGCTTTCTGGCTCCCAGGGCCTCTGCCCTGGGTACTCAGCATCCCTCAGCCATTTGCAGAGTCTGCAGGGCAGGCAGTGGAGAGGAAGCAGATGCTGTGGCCCCCGGAGAAGCACTCGGCAAGAATGGGCAGTAGGGCTGGGGCCCGGGACACGGCCCTGCAGGTGCCTGGGGCTGCTGGAGTCAGCATGTCCCGCCACTGTCACAGACTGTTCCAGAGGCCCGTGCAGAGCGGCCACTGCCAGCTGCAGGGCTGCAAATGTGGGGCGGTGCTGCCTGTGGGGCTGAGGCGCAGGCAAAGCCGGCATGTGTGCGCACTCAGCAGTCAGGAGGCCCGAGACACACTAGGCCTGGAGTCCAGGAGCTCAGGCCTAAGGGCAGGGCGCTCATGAGCGCCTTCCTGGAAATCATAAGGTCCTGAGTTCCATCCCTGGTTTAAAAAAAAGCCTTAGCTGCTTGGCTCCATCCGCCCAGGACTTGGGGTGACTCTACCCTGCGCTGCGAGCTGGGAGGTGAGCCCAGGTCGCTCTGGAGCTTTCCTGAGGAGGCCTGATGCTCGCTGTGAATCTCAGACCTCAAGAAGCACCAGACTTGGTCCATCAGGGAGGACGCCGCTAGCTCACCCAGCCCTGCCGCACAGGAGAGACCTGCTTTCTGCTCAGGCTCCAGCACAGCCGTCCACTGTGCCCCAGTGTCCCTGTGCCTCAGTGTCCCAGCCTGGCTGGCTAGAGGGACGTGTCCGGGCTGAGAGAGGAAGAGATTGGGATTCTTCAGCCACAAGCCACTTGTCACCTGAAACAATCTCAGATGACAATCTCAGAATCTCAGATATGGTTGTGTACCTTTCCCCACAGGTGACATTAATTACCAGGAATTTGCTAAAAGACTCTGGGGTGACATCTACTTCAACCCTAAGACGTGAGTAGAGTTCAGGGCTCAGAAGGATGAGCGGTTTCCTTGCAGCCTGTGCAGACAAATTCCTGCAGGGAAGCCCTTTTCCCCTACATGCTTGCCCTCCTTCCTCAGAGAGCTCCACAAAGCCTGGAAGCACAGAGCTCAGGGCCTCGGGCCACCTCGGCTCTCTTTGGAAGTTGAGCACAAAATGGTGCCGCCGCCCCCCCAGGGCTCCTGCGCAGATAGTGCACCTTGGCCCAGCACTACCTCTGCTCACAGGCAGTGCCTCTTTCCACAGGCGGAAGTTCACGAAGAAGGCCCCAACCAGCAGCTCCCAGCGGAGCTTTGTGGAGTTTGTACTTGAGCCACTCTACAAGATCCTGGCGCAGGTGAGTGCCTGTAAGCTTGGTCCTTGGCGTTGTGGTCCTGTTCTGGGTCCAGGAGTCTTTATTCTTTTGCTGTATTTTAGGGAAGGGTCTGCAGGGTGTTCAGGGTCTCACTACTAGATCGGACTTGAAGTGATCCGCCTGTTTACACCCTCCCAAGAGCTGGGAATACAGGCACGCGCCACCACGCCCAGCCTCAATTGCTGTCTCAGCACACCCCTGGGGCGGGCTGGCATGGCAGGCCTGGGGATCAAACCCCCAACCCTGTGCCTGCTTTCAGGCGCCTTAATCCACTGAGCTATTTGGCCAGCCCTGCGTCCAGGCTTCTTTGCTGCTCCCAACTTAAGCTTTGCGGTTGGACTCTGGGGAAGGTGTGAAGGTAGAAAGAAAAGAGAGTGGTACACTCCTAGCCGTGCACTGCTGGGACTTGCTGCAACATCCTGGAAATTAGTTATGGGTAAAATTGGGAAAGCTTCCTCATTTTTTTTATGTAAGATACAGCAAGGCTTTTTTATGTTTTGTTTGTCTTTTTCTTTTTTTAATGTATTTAGTACAGGGTTTCATTACAGAGATGGGACTCGTAGTGATCATCCTGTTTTCAGCCTCCCGAGCACTGGGATTACAGGCATGCGCCCCCAGTCTCAATCGCCATCTAAGCATGCCCCCAAGGCAGGGCTGGCACGCTAGGGATCAAACTCCGGCCACTGCGCTCTGCCTAAGCAGGTGCTTTAGTCCATGAGCTATCTGGCCAGCCCCTTTCGTCTTTTTGACCAGGTCTCTGTGTAGTCCAGGCTGTCCTTGAACCCGTTTTGTAGTGCAAACTGGCCTTGGAACTCAGAGATTTTCCTGCCTCAGCCTCCCAAGTGCTAGGATTACAGGCAGGCACCACCATGCACTGCCATAAAGCCTTATTTATAGCCAAATGTAAAGAAAAAACTGGAAATAAATTTCCACCTCTGAAGATCTTATTAAATGACTTCTGGCACCTCCCTTCAATTTTTTTTTTACAGCCATTGAGAGGAATGGTTCCATGGAACCAGGAGTGATGGCATACATCTGAGCTCAGCCACTCAGGAGGCTGAGGCAGGAGGGTTTCCAGTGAGCCTAGCCTGGGGCACTTAGGGGCACCCTGTCTAAGCAGACAGCAGATCGACAGATAGGGCTGGAGGTGTAGCTGAGGAGTAGTGCACTCTCTGGCCTGCATGAGCTTTGATCTCAACACGACAGAAAGGGAGGGAGAGAATGGAAAAGGGGCAGGAAGGAGCCAACAGAAGACTGGCTGCTGCGTGAGCTTGCTGATGCCCACGTGTGTGAGGCGTGCGGAGAGGGAGGGCCTGGCAGATCGGGAGGCTGTGGCTGGTGCTCCCTGGAGCACACGTGCCCTAAGGTGGGCAAGCAGGGCAAGAGTGTAGGGATAGGGATCTCGGCTCGGCCCGGGAGCATTTCTGCCCAGCAGAGCAGTGGGGCAAACAGCAGAACAGAGTATGAGAAGCAGCACCTCCATTTGGCCAGAACAGATTAAGAAATCTATAGACCCTGCCTGAGTAGACTGTGGGTCTACAGTATGATTTAGGCTGGTCCTGTCCTGCAGGCTGCCTGGCTAGCAGGTGGCCTTTTTTGGTGTCTTCCCTACATGATTCTAGATTGGCACCTCTTGAGCTGGGGGAACAGTGTCTTCTCTTGGCCACCAGGGGGCAGCACTGCAGTGCAAGGAGAACCAGCCAAGTGGCTGAGCTCCTGCAGCTGCCTGGTCCTTGCCTTGTCCCCCCACCCCATGGCTGACACAGTGTCCCATGTGCCACAGGTGGTGGGCGATGTGGACACCAGTCTCCCGAGGACCCTGGATGAGCTTGGTATCCACCTGACCAAGGAGGAGCTGAAACTGAACATCCGGCCCCTGCTCCGTCTGGTCTGCAAGAAGTTCTTTGGGGAGTTCACAGGTAACAAGTGCATGCTGGTGTTGCCCTAGCTTGGCATCTGGCCCACACGTGTGCCTCACCTGTGTGGAGCCAGCTTGAGGTCTAGGCCATCCGGAGGTCACGGCAAGGGCTCTGTGTCCCCAGCTTTCCTCTTCAGAAGACAGGATAGAGGGCTAAACTCCCACATAGGCTTTGAGGTCTGCCTGTTTGCCACGGGCAGCAGAAGGCAAGGGCCCAGGGACAGCATGGCTGAGACGGGGGGGCATTGGCCCTTGTGCGGGTGGGGTGGGCCCTTGATCCTGCCAGGGCAGATCCAGGAAGCTGGCCGCCAGGGCTTCCCAGCCCTCCCAGCTTCAGGCCCAGAGCTCACTGTTCCTGCCAGGAAGTGCTCTCCGTGGCCTGGGCACTGAGCTGGGGGCCCACCTCGAGCAGGCGTGTTGAGCACCCTGCTCCGTGTCATCCTAGCCACTTGAGAGGCTGGAGAATGTGTAGATTTAAGGCCAGCTAAGGCAGCTGAACAAGATTTTGTCTCAGAATAAAATGGCTAAAAAGCACTGTAAGGGCCAGCCAAATAGCTCAGGGGATTAAAGTGCCCGCAAGCAGGCTCACGGGCCTCGGGTTTGATCCCCAGGCCTGCATGCCAGCCCGCCCCCGGGGCATGCTGAGACAGCAGTTGAGACTGGCGTGGTGGCGCACACCTGTAGTCCCAACTCTTGGGAGGATGTAAACAGGTGGATCACTTCGAGTCTGATCTAGTAGTGAGACTCAACACCCTGTAGACCCTTCCCTAAAATACAAAAAAAAAAAAAAGCACTGTAAACAAACAAAAGAACAAACATGTCCATCTCAGCATCCTAACAATCGTTGCCCCCCATCCATTCTGCCTCTTAAAAAACAGAAACTTTATTTGGTACAAGGGCTTCCTATGCAACTCAGACTCATAGTGATCCTCCCTAGCACCGGGATTACAGGTGTGCACCACCACGCCAGGTTTTGGTGGCTGGCAAAGTGCGGAGCTGGCACGGCACGTGGTACCAGGAATCAAACACAGGTCCTTGTGCTTGCCAGGCAGGCACTTAGACCTCTGAGCTGTCTCCCCGGCCCCATTTGGCTTTTGAGACAGTCTCCTGACTCAGGCTGCCCTTCAGTTCATGAGTGTCTGGCCTAGGCCTTCTGAGTGCTAGGATTACAGGCTGGGCCACCTCTCCAGCTGATGATCTCCCGTGTGGTTTATTGATCTTCAGGGACACAGGATGGCTTCATAAGGACTCCTCAGGGAGCGACCTGTGGAGTTGTAGGCAGCAGAGCTGGGTTCTGGCCTGGCGCACCGCAAATGCTTAAGGCTGGGTGCTGGCCTGACTCCAAGGAGCCTGGAAGTGTATTGGGACAGCCTCAGGCTCTCAGCTGAGCTGCAGGGAGCCTGTACCCAAACTCTGCCTGCCTCACTTCCCCGCTGGTGGCTCAGCCCCATCCTCAGCCCCAGCCTGGAGCAGGTCCCCTGCCGGGCCCCAGGGCTCTGGCTGTGCGCCTCTGGAGCCCGGGCGCAGTGTGGTGCTCTCCTCCCCAGGTTTTGTGGACATGTGTGTACAGCACATCCCATCCCCAAAAGCGGGTGCCAAGCCCAAGATCGAGCACACCTACACTGGCGGAGTGGACTCTGACCTCGGCGAAGCCATGAGTGACTGTGACCCTGACGTAAGAAGCGCAGCCCCAGCCTCCAGCCCGTGGGGTGCTGGTTTGGCTCCAGGCAGTCTGTTGTCCTCCCCATGAACAGAGTCTGGCCTGATTGGGAGCCGCGTGTCAGCACCGGCTGTGCGGCCTTGGGAACCTGCCCAGGCCGCCCAGGTCTCGGGGCCTGGGGCTGTAAATTGGGGGTGAATGGGTGTGGCTCTCACATCAGCGGGCTGAGGGGTCATGCGGGAATACGTCACACAGTGCAACTCGTCCCGTTAGTCCTGGGGTTGCAGTCTGCCTTTCCAGAGCTGAGTGCTCCTCAACTCAAGACCATGTGCTTGGAGTGGGGCCCAGTTTTGATCCCCAGACACCCAAAGGACAACCAAATCCTTCCCAGCTATTTTTTAGGCAGCTAGAGTCTCAGCATGTACATGTAACCTGTCAAAAATCATGCAGGAATTTAGGACAAGTAATCTTGTCCATGGTGAGGACCTGTGTCCCAAGCCAGCTCTCAACCCCAGCAGCACATTTTTCTCCTCACATCCCCCTTCCCCTCCCTTTCGCCCTTCCTTTCCCCTCTCTTTCCCTCTTCCCCCACACCTCCTGACGCGACACTTGTCTCCTATGGTATGGAGCCCTTCCCTGGGCCAGAGCATGGAACAAGACCCTGCCAGGGCTCCCCTCCTTGGAGTCTGGGCTCTCCTCCCCAGGCTGTGTATTGCTGGCAGGGAGATGGGCCCAGCATCGCCCACAGTGTCTGCGTCAGGGCTGTGCCACGCTCTCCTGCAGGGCCCACTGATGTGCCATACCACCAAGATGTACAGCACAGACGACGGGGTCCAGTTCCACGCCTTCGGCCGGGTGCTGAGTGGCACCATCCACGCTGGGCAGCCCGTGAAGGTGCTCGGGGAGAACTACACCCTGGAGGACGAGGAGGACTCTCAGATCTGCACCGTGGGCCGCCTCTGGATCTCAGTGGCCAGGTACTGTTGCTTGGCTTCATCAAGGGAGGGGACCAGGCTGGGGCTGTGCGAGCCTCCAACCTGAGCCCCAAGGGTACCCTGCCTCTTCGTTGCCTCGGGGCTCTGTAATAGCCGCAGTCTTCACAGGTCTCAGACTTCCAGTTCTCACTCAAGGTCCTTGAGGGCAAAGAGGAGCTCCTGTTGGAGTAATGAAATGGCTGGCTTTGTTTTAGGTGCTGAAATGAATTACATTCTTCTCTGTCTCTGAAGTCATAACCTTTATGTTTGTTTTTGTTTTTTCCCCCAAAAATTGCTTCTTAACCTTCATTATCTTTGACCAAAAGACAAGGCCTGAGATGGCTTACTGGCAACCACCTGTCATCCTAGCACTCGGGAAGCTGAGGCAGGAGTACTCCGAGCTCAAGCCCAGCCTGGGCAACTTAATGAGATCATTAAGTTAAGCAACTAGTGTCTCAGCCTCCACATGTAACCTGTCAAAAATCATGCAGGAATTTAGGACAAGTAATCTTGTCCATAGTGGGGACTTGTGTCCCAAGCCAGCTCTCAACCCCAGCAACATAGAGACACATTTCTCTCTGTCCATCCCCCTTCTCTTCCTCCTTCCTCTCTCCCCTCCCTTCTTCCGTCTTGCAAAATTTGCTCAGAGATGGGTGAAAATAGGGATGTCACTCGGTGCAAGACCTGGATCCCTGTAGCAGGCATCACTGACTTGGTGAGCCTCTGGCTGTCCTCTGATGAGCTGAGGTGCCCTCAGTGGGTATTCTGCCTCAGGGATGGTCCTTTTCCTCTTCCAACCCCCCTGCTCTCTATACACCAGGAGGAAACCAGAGGTCCAGGCAGTGTCTTGTCCTGTGGCGGGTATCCCTTCCACAGCCCCTTGGGCAGTGGCTCTGCTTCAGGAGCCTGTGGTGCTGCCACACCTGCCAGGGATGCCCCCTGCCCTCGCTCACCCTGCTCTAGTCAGGCTGGCTTGCAGCAAGAACGGTGGCCTGCTGAGCCCCAATGTCTTCCCAGGTACCACATTGAGGTGAACCGAGTTCCCGCTGGCAACTGGGTCCTGATTGAAGGAGTCGACCAGCCAATTGTGAAGACTGCGACTATTACAGAGCCCCGAGGCAATGAAGAGGTAGGGTACCCTTGGGGCTGGGGTTGGAGGCTCGCGCGGCCCCAGGCAGCAGAACTGCAGGGTCCGTCCCAGGTCCCTGTGCTGCTCCAGGCGCAGCGTGGCCTCTGCCTTCTGATTCTGGCCCTGCACATTTTCCCATGTTTTGCTGGATGCTTAGAACATTTCCTGCTTTTCCACTCTTTGCTCCACCCAAAGGTGGACAGGAGTGTCCCATAGGGCCGGAGAGATAGCTGAGTAGAATAGGCGCTTGCCTGATAAGCGCAAAGTCCTGAGTCCAATGCCCAGTTCCGCAAAAACAAGAATGTCCCGCAGTGGCCCCTGGCAAGGCCTCACACTGCCTGTGCCCACTGTCGCCACCCTCACTCGCGTCCTGTGCCCACTCACGCCACCCTCACGTGGCTCACAGGCTCAGATCTTCCGGCCCTTGAAGTTCAACACCACATCTGTGATCAAGATCGCCGTGGAGCCAGTCAACCCCTCAGAGCTGCCCAAGATGCTTGACGGTCTGCGCAAGGTGAACAAGAGCTACCCGTCTCTCACCACCAAGGTATGTCGGGCTTCCGGTGAGCTGCCCGGGTTTCTCCGCATTCCTTGGGGAAGCATACTTCTTTTTGGTGTACTAGAGGAGCAAGCTGTTAGGGTCCCACCTGCCCGCCTGAGCCCGCCAGCCCCCTTTGGAATAGCTTCCAGGTGTATGGATGCCAAGCACAGCTTGTCCCTGCATGGCTCGTGGACTGGGTGCAGTGGCACACGCCAGTGACCCCAGCACTCCAGGAGACTGAGGCAGGAAGAGCACAAGTTCAAGCCATTCTCTGCAGCTTGGCTCCTGAGCAAGACCCAGTCACAGGATCTAAGGGCTGGGGCCATTGCTCAGTGTGAAGGCCCTGGTTTCAGGCCCCGGTTTGGCAAAAACAGAAGGCCAAGATGGGGTGGAGGCTGTTGACTGCACGCCTGGTCCACTGTGTGGAGGCATCTGGGAAGACTGTTCCCAGTGCTGTGTGCTGGCAAGGTGGGGGCCGTGAGCCGTGCTTCCGTTACAGGTAGAGGAGTCGGGCGAGCACGTGATCCTGGGCACTGGCGAGCTCTACCTGGACTGTGTGATGCATGACCTGCGGAAGATGTACTCAGAGATTGACATTAAGGTGGGTACCCGCTGCAGCCACCTGCCAGCTCCCTGAGACTGAGAGCTGGGGCTGGAGCAGAGAGTGCTTCCTGCCTCTGCACTAGACAGGTTCAGCGGTGTCTTCACCCAGGACGGTGACTCTCAGCGTCATCTCTGAAGTCCAGGTTCCCTAAGTTACTCTTTCTGTCCTGTTTTTTTTTTTGTTTTTTTTTTAAAGTGTGTTTTTGTTTTTGT
>NDGN010568147.1:0-10951 GCA_002564285.1 Tympanoctomys barrerae | reverse complement strand
ATTAGCAACACACATGTAGAACATCCCAAATTTAATTGGGACACGCTGATACTAAAATAGTCTTCATCATGTATCTGAAGTCCAAATTTAACTGGGCATCCTGCATTTCATCTGGCCCTGGTTATACATTCATAAACAATCTTGACAAAAGGAAACACAGACAGCACACTTAGTTTAGCCTCGAGTTCTACCCTCATACCCACATGTCTGTCTCTGAACCAATCACTGAGCTTGAGGGACAGAATGTGTTGACAGGAGAGACCTTGGGGCTAAGATATCCCCCAGCCTTTAAGGTTGTCCAAGACAGCCCAGGTATAGACAGAACCGAGAGACCTTTGAGGTTTCCAGACCTTCTGGGGCAACCTTCCTCCTTTTGAGTGTTTATTTTCATGCACATTAGAAAATAAAGACATAAATTTCATGATTACTCAACAATTGCCTAGACCAAGTTTTAACTGAAAAAAGTCCATTTAAAGGAGAGCATTCAGGGCTGGGGAAATACCTTAGTGGTCTAAGTGCCTGCCTGGCAAATGCAAGTACCCGAGTTTGATTCCCTGTACCACATGCTGTGCTGGCCCCGGAACCTCAGGCATGTGGTACCAGCCACAAAAACAGGTATGGTGGCACACACCTGAATCCCACTGCTGGGAAGCCTGAGCTAGGAGGATCACTTTGCGTCTGAACTGCGTAGTGAGACCCTGTGTCCAATAAATTTAAAAAAGCATTCAATAGTCATGTAGGAGGTGAACCAAGACAGCCCAGCGCAGCCAGTCTAGGGGACGCTTGGGGAACACTGGGTCCCTAACAGGCTGGGTGGTCCAAGCTTTAGAATCAAGTCCAGTTGGTCAGGCACAGGACAGGGTCTTCCCCAGCCCATCAGAGTCAGAGAGGAGTCAGGTTGACCTCCACCCAACCCTTTGCGGTAGAAAGTTTGAGTCACAGAAAGAACTTGAGTCTGCAACTTTTCTCCACACCTCCCCCAGCTGACACTGGAGAAAAGTCTGGCTGTGCTCCCGGCTTTGCTTAAAATATTTAAACCTGGCTTCTTTCTCCCTTCGGGCCCACATCTTCTGGGTCTCATCTCCCACCTGAGGTGCCTGTCTGCACAGGGCAGGCGGCAAAAGGAGCTCAGCTCCTGTTTTCCTCTAAAAGATGCTGATTTATGGACCTTCTTTATCGTGGCTGTTTTAATGAAGCAGGTTACTGTCCCGCAGGGAACTTTAAGGTATAAGGCTACATGTAGTGCTACGTAAACACTGACACTGCTGTCATGTAAAAGGAATGCTAAACTTGTGCTTTAATAGCAGCTGACCTAAATCTGCATCTGGCTTGCTTGTTTGGGCGGTGAGGGGAGAACAGGTGGGAGGGGCAAGGGCACTTTACAGGTGTAAGGGACACGGAGCCCACCAGGCCCTGCTCTCCTGCCCAGGAAAGTTGGAAAAGTCCTCAGCTGAGTGCTTTTTGCCGACGCAGCATTCGAGAATGCTGACTGCAGCTGGTGAATTATTCACCAGGTGCATGGCCTCCCCTCCTCGGGGAGGGAGGGTCTGACAGGTCAGGTGCTGCAGCCTCAGCCGCAGTCTCCAAAGACCCAGAGAAGATGAGTTCTCATTACTAACCGCTCCATCAAGGATGGGGAAGGGCAGGCAAAGGGCTGACCCTGCCCTATCACGCTGCATTCAGATGTTTCCACAGATACTCACTGAATCCTGGAATGTGCGCAGCCGGAGTCCTGTGCCCCGCTGCAAGGTGGCCCCTCAGAGAGGGAGGGGCAGGAGGGAGAGACAGCACCAGGTCTGCCTGCGAGCCTGGCTCACATGTAGCTCATTGTTAATCCTCTCAAACCACGAGCTCCCTCCCCATTGTATAGACAAGGAAAGCGAGGCCTGCCGAGGTTACGCGTTCAACCCTCTGAGTAAGTAGACAGTGAGAACCTGAAGCACGGTAAGATGGACTTCAGGGCCTCTGTCTTAATTACTCCACCATCTTGCCTCTTCTCCAAGGAACTGCCATGGCTAACATCCCCATCTGGTGCTTCATGTCCAGGGATGAGCACCTTGCAGGGCCCTGTCAGTCCTCCACAGCAGCATGGGAACAGGCGCTGGTTGCCAAGCAACTGACCTATGTGCTAGCTGGACCCAGGCAGGACTGTTCATCCACCCTGGAAAAGAAGTGGCTGTCACCTGCTGGGGGAGGCCAGGCTGGGAGGATGTAAGTCAGGGGCTGCTGAGGCCCTCCCTCTGCCCCAGAGCAGGCTGGCCTTTGAGTAAAGACACCTTGACGGTCACAAAGAGGGTCCAGACCTCAGGCTGGAGCCTTGCCTGAGCCAGAAAGTCCCTTCGTGATTCAGCCAGTCTGAACTGGGTGGGGTTCATGACAGTTCAAGGTGCTAAACTGAGGATCCAAGCAGCAGACACATGGAAAGGAGTTAGCATCACCCACTAGTTGCCACCCACAAGCCCTGGTGTGTGGCGCGTGTGGCTCTCTGCAAACGCCATCTCTGTGCTGTGGTCGCCAGGCACATGGGTGGGGAAGTGAGAACGGGAACACTCAGGCAGGGCCACGAGCTTCTACACACACTACCTGTCCCCCTCATGGAATCCTCAAGCCGGCTGTGTCTGAGGCAGGTCCTATGGTTTGAGGAAAGCTGAGGCCCAAGAGTCAGGCTCTTGGCCATCTCACGGCAGCAACCTGTATGACATGAAGGAAAGCAGAGTCAGAGACAGAGGCACCATCCAGCTGCTGGATCCAGCTGGGACGCAGGCCCGGCTCGCACCTGCCCTTGAATTACATGCCTGGGGGATGTTTTCCTTTCTCTTTTCAGCTCTCTTGAAGCTAAATTTCTGTCCATTATGGCCAGAAGCATCCTGGCTGAAAGAACCCAGAGTTGGCCCTTGGTCATCTGAACGGTGGCCCTGGCCTTGCCATGGAAGGGCACTTTCTTCACAAAGACTGTGTCCCCTGAGGCTGGACAGCAGGGACTGCTGGGTGGCTTTCCAAGACGACCAGCACTGACTCCCATCCCCACTCCCTCCTGGAAGGCCCTGAGTAGGAGCACCCACTCCCAGGTCCTGCCTGTGACCTACGCACAGAGATGGCGTTCACAGAGAGCCACACGAGCCACGTATCGGGGCTCGTGGGTGACAAGTAGTGGGTGATGCTGACTCCTTTCCATGTGTCTGCCGCTTGGATCCCGAGTTTAGCGCCTTGGATTTTCATAAACCCCAACTCGGACTGGCTGAATCACAAAGGGACTTTCTGGCTCAGACCTGGAGAGAGATGGGTGGAGGGGCCTATAGGAGACAGGCTGCTTGGAAAGCAAAATTCGTGTCGTGTGTCCAGGTTCCCCCTGCCTACCACAAGAGCTCCCTGAGGGAAGAGGCCAGTGCTGGTGCCACTCACCACTTACAGGGACCCCGGCTCTTAGCTTCTAACTCAGATCCTGCCCCTGCCTGGCTCCCAGCTGGCCCCCAAAGAAAGGACCCATGAGCCCTAATCCACGGGGATTTTGTTTAGGCTCTCAATTAGGCTCCAAGGTCCACGAGGCAGCATCTCTGTCCACTGCCTTCCCTGCACACCATGAGCAGTTGCTAAAGAGGTTGAAAGGGAAAAACTGTACAAGAGAAATTGTTCTTTTTTAAAACACTATTCTTTTGAAACTGCCTGGCTCTACAACCACTTCAGGGCTTTGTAATTACTTCCTTGACCTCTGTAACCGTGTGAACGTAACTGAACATGCAGAATGCCGGAGCGTACCGTTGCGCCAGGCTTCGTCAGCTGATGATCATTAATCCGCCCTTGCACCCGACCATCTCGCCCTGCTAGCTGATCAGAGGAACTGCTGGGCTGTCCTCACTTGCCTTTGTTCCTGCTTTGTACTTCCTGCTTTCGCATCATCTAAAAGCCCTAGAGCCCCAGAGGTCGGGCCTGGTGCTCTGGGAGTGATTCCCGATCAGGGCCTGTTGATGCAAGGAAACCTGCCTCCGCATCTGCCCTCTACTCCTGGATCACCTGCCAGCCCCAGGAATGGTGCACAGCCCAGGGCTGGCAACAGCATGTCCAGGACTGCCGGGCGCACCTGGGCAGTTGTGCCCTGTGGGGCAGGCCCTGAAATCCTGCCTAACCCCTGTGCCCTGGCATTGGGACAGCTTCTCCCACAGGAAGGAGCACCCCTTCCTAAGTCACTCCAAGCACCTCTGGGGCTCGCCGTGGCCGTGGGCAAAGCCCACCTTGGCCCCAGTGCTTAGCTTAGGGCTGGGCACATGGCCAAGGGGGTCTGATCTGTTGAATCCTGAGAAGTCAAAGGTGCACCAAGAAGAAAAGCTCTCCCCTTTGGGGTTGCCTCGCCAGCAGGTGGCCTCTCCCCTAAGGGGATGAGAGGTAACTGACTGGGGTCCCTGGATCTAGCCCTCCCTGAGGCTGGACCCACCCTCAGCGCCTTTCAGTTCTATCAGTACGTGCATTCCCCTTTTAGCTTACGTGAGCTGGGGTTGGATTTGCCATCACTAACAACCAACTGCTGGGCCCCAAAGGTGAGGTGACTGCAGTTAAGTTGCATCCTGCCTTGAAGAACCCTGGTCCCTCTTAAACACTGTGTGCATGGAAAGGGGTGCTAGAAGTGTGGGTTCTGACCTCAACATCCTCCCTTTGCCCAGTGCTGTCCCAGGGTGGCCTCTGTCCCCTTCCCAGAGGATTCCTGCTACTACTCCTTGCTCTCAGTAGAGTGCTTTTCCCTGTTCCCATTTTGTCATCTTGAAAGATGGCAAATTGAAGCACTTAATTTTCCTCCCCCAGCCCAATTAATACAAACGTGCACCATGCTGACGTGAAGCCGAGAGAGGCAGCTCATTTATATCAATTAGTGAAAAGGAGCTTCGTGCAAATTCACAGTGATGATGACCTCAGAGCGCAGAGCACAGTGAGGAAGCCCGAGAACTAAGACCCCTGGGGCCCCCAGGAAGCAAGATCTGAGATCCATAAGGACTGCGCCCCACCCCACCTTTCCATTGGGCCCCAAGGGGGACACATCTGGGGAACAAGTGACTCCCAGACAAAGCCACGTCTCACTGTTCCCAAATGTCAACAGACTGCGATGAGACTATTTCCAAAGTGTGTCCTTAATCCACTTACATTTCACGGACACCACTGCTGCTGCCGCCCCCAGCTGGCTGAGCCCACCGGCCAGGGACACCGGATGTTATCCCTGTGTCATCACAGCCTCCTCCTGGTCTCCTGGCCCCCTTCAGTTCACACCCACATTGCTGTCAGCTTGAGCTTTGCAAAAGTAAATCAAATCTGAAACCGTAGTGCTCTTAGAATAATATCTAAACTCCCCATCATGGCCTCCAAGGCCCTGCACAGCTTGGCCACCACTGATCTCCCAAATTCGTCTCCCCAGCCCTCCATTCCTTGGTCAGCTGCAGCGGTACTTCCTCCCGCCTCCTCTGGTTCAGCACACCAGTTTCTGTCTCAGGCCCTCAGCACTTGCTATTCCCCTAAGCCTTTTCCTGGAGGCTCTTTCTCATCTCATGTGCCTCAGCTCAGACATGGCCCCTCCAGCCACGCTAGCCCTGCTCTCCTCAGCTGCCATTCCTTCCCTTCACATCTGTCCAATGCACACACATCTGTGAACATCATTTGTGCACCAGGCACATTCCAGGCTCTGGGGACCCAGCAACAAACAAGACAGACCAAAATCCTCCTCATAGAGAACATTCCAGGGCAAGGGCCAGCCAAATAGCTCAGTGTATTAGAGCACCTACAAGCAAGCACAGGGCTGGGGTTCCATCTCCAGGCCTGCTGTGCTGGCCCCACCTCCGGGGTGTGCTGAGACTACAATTGAGACTGGGCATGGTGGAGCATACCTGTCATCCCAGCTCTTGGGAGGCTGTAAACAGGTGGATCACTACAAGTTCAATCTAGTGGTGAGACCCTGAATACCCTGTAGACCCTTCCCTAAAATACAGAAAGAGAATGAGAGAACATTCCAGGGCAGAGCAAATTGGGGAAGGAAGACACAGAAAAAGACGCCCCCTGAAGAAGATGCTACACAAGTCCTACGAGGGAGGGGAGAGGCTGGAGCTGTAATTGGAAGCTGGTGGTCAAGGGTGCACCTTGGGGAAAGCCGGCAGGTGTCTGGGAGAGGGTGTCCCAGGCAGAGGGGAGCAGCAGGTGCAGAGGCCCCGAGAGCAGCCCACCTGCAGTATCTGAGAAGCCGCGAGACAGCACAGTGGCTAAGGAGCTCCCCCAGCTGTGCGCCTGGCATCTGAAGCCAACGTCTTGGGGGTGGAGAAAGCTTTCCATCTCAGTCACCTAAGTAGGAGGTGCTGAGGCCAAGCCAGGATGGTGAGCCTTTAGGGTTTGAGTCTGAGAGGTGGGGCCACTAGCCAGAGTGACCTCCGGAAGGCCCTCTGTCTCTCTGAGCCTCGGGTTCCCTGTCTGTAAAATGGGTACAGTAATGGACTTCTTTTCAGTTTGACGTGGAGATTGACTGAGATACCTGTACTCAGCGAAGTACTAGGCGGTCAGTAGGCCCCTCACCAGTAAGGCCTGGGTCTTAGATTTGAGAAATCAAGGAACAAAATTTGCCAGGAACACGGGGTCCAGACATGAGATGATCCTGTATGTGAGCAGAACCGACTTTGCCCAGCAGACAGCAAGGAAAACCACGCAGTCATCTCCCTGGGCTCCTTCCATCAATCTCCAGGCCACCGCCTAGGCAGCCCCCAGCTGCAGGGCCCTACTGGCGCTGTCACCTGGCCCAGCTCTGTCCCTCCATCCCCACTGACCATATGAGCACCCTTTTGCCCCAGTCCCCAGACTCAGTCGCTGTTGCTGGAAATCATACACTCCGAGTAGTCAGCTCACCCCGACGCAGCCCGTGTGGCTTGGGGCTGGTGGAGGAGCCCACACCTGCAGCAGGGTGGGCTTGCAACCCAACCCCAGCCAGTCAGAGCAGACAGCAATGCGTGGCTCCCTTGCCTGGGGAGAGCCAGCCTGGACCCTGCTGGAGCCCTGGCAAGGGAGAAAGCGTCTTTCCTCTTGGCTTGCGGAGCTGGTGTCAGGGAGGTCACTTTCACTCTAAGGCAGGAAGCTTCCAGGAATCAGGCCAACTCCAAAGACTGCAGATCAGGAGACACAAACGGTATTATCAGAGTACAATTAGAGATCCTGGATCCAGCCTCTCCTGAAACCCCTGGACTTGCCCACTGCTGAACTGAGCGCTTCCCATTTTGGCTTAAAGTAGCCTTAAATCTTTCTCAATTAAAAAAAAATCTACTTAAAATACAGATTGCAACATTAGAAAAAATAGCAATTTCTACATTTATTCATGGACAAATGGCTTTGCAGACAATGATTAAAAACTAAACACCAGAACACACACAGCACACGGCAGGTCCCCACACTACTATCTCCTGTGCCCCACAGGTGAGCTCCCCAGCCAGCAGACACAAAAGGAGAGCCACAGGCTGTTCTTCAAGGTGACAGTGGGAACTTCAGATGCCCCTGTCCACTAAACTTACAACCTTCCCACTGTAGTTCTGCATCTGGTCTTGGGCCCCCCAAATTATTCTAAAATAGAATAATTCTTATATTCTAAGCAGACAAGCAAAGGCACAGCTAATGAAATGTTTAATGTCTGTTATGGCTCATATGTTAGCATGATATCAAATTTATGGGCCTAGACAGTTATAATATACAACGCCTACATTTTTTTTTACATTGGAGGACCCACATGTAATTGATGTGGACTGTAGATTTATAGCCATCATCGTAAGACCTGGAGCATAATTTCATCCTGTTAAATATCTGCAGAGGTTTGAAGTTGCATCTCTGCTTTTCTGGCACACCATGACACCATGTGCTCCCAGCTGTGACCTGTTTGATACTAAGTCCTTGTGGAGGAGAAAACTCCAAGGACAGCCATGGACCCGGAGGGATGTGAGCAGTGTTCTGACCCAGGAGGCAGTGTCCAAGGACGGGACATTCTGAGTAGAAGTAAATGCCCAGGCTGTGGATGGGCAGGGCTGCTTGGGCTCAGAGAACTTTGCTGTGACCCAGGAGCCCGGGGTCATCTAGGGAGGGGCCAGGTTGGCTTGGCCAGGGAGGCAAGGGAATGGGCCACCTAGCCACATGACATCATTGGTTCAGACATTGGCAAGAACGGTGGCACCTGGGGAGGCTTCCCTCCTCCGGAGATGCTGAGGTTGAGCACCTGAGCTCTTAGGTCCTCAGCTTCCCCCCTTTGTTTCTCCCATAGATCTTCTACAGTTGCTCTGGCAGTGGAGAGAGGAGGAGGAAGCAAAAGCCCCCTGCAGGCCTCGGGCCCTGAGCAGAGAAGGTGAGTGTGGTATGCATTTATGAGTCTGGTAGGTGAATAAACCTATTATAAAATGCCACAGGCAAGATCCAATATTACTTCTGCCTTTGATAACCAAAGCCCAGTAGAAAGCAGCTGCAGCTAGTGGAGTAGCTTCACTGCTCAAGGATTCCAGCTCTTTCTAACATTCCATCAAAACGCCAGGGCTTCTACCTGATAACCCATCAAGGTTGCTTCAGCTCCAGCAATCACACTCACCTTTCAGTTGGCAGTGAAGAGAAAGGTACAGAAACATTTGTTCCTCCTCCTTGAAGACATCGCCTGAAATCATACACAGTTCTTGTGGTCCCTAGTGACAATGCCTTTACAGAGCCACATCTCACTGCAAGGGAGGCTGAGAAATGTAGTCATTATTTTGGGCAACTCTGTGTCAGCTAAGTTCTTTCTTCCCTAAGGGAAGAGGGGAGAACTGTGTTGAGGAATGGTCCACAGTCACCCCCATACCCATCTGTGGGGCCTGGGAGTGTCGTGAAGATACGTGTGGGTGTGTTCACCCCTACCAGCTATTAAGCACCCATGGATAGGTACTGCTGAGCTAATGAATGAATGAGGATGAGGGTGAAGTGGCTCGAAGGCAGCCATGGAAGACTCAAGGCTCCTTGGTTGGCTTTGAGCAACCAAATGACAGGCCTGTCCTTGTAGAGTGATGGCCTGATTCCCTAGATAGGTGCAAGGTCTCAGGCCTTGCAGGACAGTGAGAGGTAGAGTAAGACCATGACCAAGGGCCTCTTCAGCCCCGCCACCCCCAAGAAAGCCACTCTCTGATCCCAGAAGGAGTAGCCACAGGCTGACCAGACATCCCAGGTGGCCAGGCCAGAACTCTACAACTTTCCCAGCTCCTCTCCCAACCATTCAGGATAAACGTGCTGGGCTGGGACAAGAGCAAGTTTTTGCTAAAGAGCAAGGATTTCCCGGGACTTGAACCCCAGTTTAAACGGAGTTTCCCACCATGTGGTCTGAGCTCTTCCTATAAACCAGAGCAGAGACAGGAAGGGATTTGTGAGATCCGGGGCCCTGAGCCTCTGAGCTTAGAACCAGAGCCACTGGAGGACAGGAGGCATGGTGGCCCAACTATGGGCACAGACACCACAGTCTGTACACTGTCATCAGGGCCCAGCGGAAGTGCCTCCCCACCCTCAGTCATGTGGTTTAACAAAGTCCTCTGTGCGGAACCATCATGTAAGCTCTGTCTGAGCAATATGTTTCCATGGATACCCCCACCCCTGGACTCTTACACCAGGAGAGGGGACAAAGGACGAGCACACTGCCATCCTCCAGCCACTTCCAGAGCAGGGGTTATAGCTGCAGATGGCTGAAGGGCTGGGCAAGTGACCCCTGGCACCTGGGCAGTGGGAACCACAGGAGAGTGTGTGCTGTGACTGGGGCTACTCTGCAGCTCCAACAGACGGCTGCATGGCTTGTTTTTCTGCAGTTGAAAGAAACCAGGGTTATTATGTGAAGTAACCTTTATTTTTCAATAAGGGCAAAAATTACAATTTCTAAAAAGCACCATCTGAAGCCAAGAAAAGAGACCAAGTCACACAGAGAAGCCAACTGAAGGAACCAGCCTGCCGCCCTCACCACCACTCAGCCCCTTGCTCAGGACTCTGGGTTTCCTTTCCCAGAACAAGCAGTCCCAGGTTGCCAAGGCCCAGAGACCTGAGACAAACTGCAGCTGGCACCTGTGACAGCAATGGTCGCTGTCCTGGGGGAACCTCTGCACCCCCATACACAAGCATGACTCCCCTTCATCCCTTGCTTTAACAGGCTCAGTGTAACAGTGCTTTGCTTTGCTCCAACCACTCTCCACCGCTCTTTGAGAACCATAAAGGCTGTAAGAGACTGGCCTTTCTGGGTCCCTTCCACCAGATGGGTCCCTCTCAGGGCTCCAAGAAGGCCTATCCTTGGCTAGGGAGCTCCTTTTTATTTCCTTTTTTGCTAGCACTAATTACGTTTCAAAACACTAATTAGCTAAACCATTTTCAGCACACAAGAGTAAGGTTGGAATAATCACTCCTTTTAAGGCCAACTGATGGCAATATAATATTAGAAAACATTAAAGGCCATATAGAAAATCTCCTGCAAAGGAAATACATAATCTAACAAATACGAAGGGGATTTGTTATGAAGTATGAAACACTGATGGAAGACATCAAAGAAGACTTCAGTGAATGAAAAGACATACCATGTTCATGGATTGGGAGATTATTTAAAATAGCAAATTTTGCCTGATTTCTCTCTTATGAAAACCCAAATTATAAACAAAAAGCAAAATAAAAGGAAGATCATAGGAAGCAGGGAGATGGGTCTTTCTTGAGTGGGAAGGGGACAAGAGATGGGAGAAGGAGGGAGGGCAGGGAAGAAAAAATGAATTAAGCTCTGCTATGTACATGTTCCAACATGCCCCCAGGGATGTAAACATTGCATACTGCAAACATGTAGCTTAAAAAGTATTTTTTAAAAAATAGTAAAGATGTGAATTCTCCCCTAGCTTATCTATAGACTTAATGTTATAGAGGGCTAGCCAAATAGCTTAGCAGATTAAAGCACCTGTAAGCAGGTGCAGGGGCC
>NDGN010567948.1:0-10982 GCA_002564285.1 Tympanoctomys barrerae | reverse complement strand
GATTGAACTCAGACCCTTGTGCTTGCCAGGGAAGCACTTATTCTACTGAGCCATCTCCCCGGCACCCATATATGTTTCTTGATTGATTTATTTATTATTTAATTTGTGTTATCCCTTTCAACAGCATAGAAGTCATAGATTATATCCAGTTATATCCATGTGATTTTAATTTCATAATTAGCTATTTGGACTAAAGCACCTGCTTAGGCAGAGTGCAGTGGCTGAGGTTCAATCCCCAGCATGCTGTGCCGGTTCCACCCCTGGGATGCACTGAGACAGCAACTGAGACTGGGCGTGGTGGCTCATGCCTATAATCCCAGTGCTTGGGAGGCTGAAAACAGGAGAATCACTATGAGCCCTACCTACGTAGTGAGGCCCTGTACACCCTGTACTAAATACATAAAAAATACTACTAATAATTAGCTATTTGTTTTGGAAATCTCTCCACATAGTCTATGCATCATTATAATACATGAATAATGGAAAACCAGGAAATAATGATAAGCTTACTAAATTAAACTAATGCCATTTGCCCTGATTTTGCTTAATAAATATTTCAAAAATGAATTTTTATACCTTTTTAGCAATATCTTAAGTACTTGGGATTCCATATTTTTTATATTACAATGTTATTGACATATAATTCATATATCATAAAACTTATCAATGTAAATTGCACCCATTTCCTGAGTTGTATAGTTATCACCAATCAAATTTAGCATGTCATCACCCAGAAAGAACCCCATGCCTAGTTCCAGCAGCCGCCTTCGTCCTCAGAGTTAAGCACCCACTAATCCGCCTCTGTGGCCTTCCTTACTCTTTGGGTAGTTGCTGTAACACAGCTGTGCAGTCTGTGGTCCTTTCCCTGCCTGCTTCCACTCAGGGTAATGTTTCCAAGGTTGGTCCACGGTGTAGCATGTGTCAGCTACTTACTCCCCTTGTGTAGTTGTGCCACATTTTGTTTATCTGTTTTTCTCAGAGTAGATATTTGGGTTCTTTCTTCTTCAACTGTTATGAATACTGCTCCTAGGAACACCTGGGTGTACCTCTTCACATACAAATCAGCTTTCTGTTCTTTCAGCCGTATCCCTGGAAGAGCCTTGCTGGCTTGTGGGGTCCCTCTGTTTAACCTCTGACACACTGCTCTGCTGTTTCCAGAGCGGCTGTCTCAGTTGTTCTTTCCAGCAGCTCAGTGCCTTCCCCTCCCATGAGCGGCGGCCCACGTATCTGTGTTCTTGTCTCTAGCAGTCACGGTGGGTGCCAGGTGGTATCTCATTGTGTTTGACTCGTTTTTCTGATGACTAATGATGAGCATCTTTTCACGTGCTTACTGCCCATTTATATATCGTGTTTAGTGGAATATTTGTTCTTAACCTTTGTGCATTATTAATTGGGTCACTAGGGTTTGTTGGGATATGTACAATAATATTTTTCATTATTTGCAATTATGTCTGTACATTTTTTTCTACTCCTTTCTCATTGTTCTCTCCCTCTGATTCTCTCACCGTGTGTATGGCAGTGCAGCCAGGGGATTCTGAATTCCTGAAGCCAAGTTCATTGTCTGTCTTCCTCTATTCATTAGAGTACTTACTCTCCATAAATTTGTCTTCAAGTTTTCTTTTTCCTTTGTTAGTTCAGATTTACTATTGAGTTGATCTAAGGAATCTTTCATTTCCTTTATTATACTTTGTAACTACAGAATTTCCATTCAGTTCCACATATGTAGTAATAGATGTGTGTGTAATATCTGTGGCTTTGATAGTCTTTATTTGATAACACACCATTATCTTACAGTGTGATACTCTTTAAGCATGAGTTATTTTGATTCTGTGAATATTGTTGTAATAATTGCTTTTGGAATCTTTGTCTGTTGAAAAGAACAGCTGGCCCTATCACCGCAGGCTTCATCACCTGCTTTTTCTCTGGTGTATGACCACACCTTCCTGTTTGTTGTATGTTGTGCAGTTTCTGTTTTGAAAACTTTTTGGTAACATGTTGTGCGATTCTGGATACTGACTCCCTGTGCTTCCAAGGCTTGTCTTTGTCTTTCCTTCTTCCCATGCTGATGTGGCTAAACTATCAGGTGAATTCTTTCTCCTCCCTCACCCCTACTAGTGCCAAGCCTCTGCTGTGCCCTCAGAGCAAATGCACTCTCTTGCTAGTACACTGCACTTGGCAGGGCTCTTTGGTCTCTTCCCGTGCCTTTGTAGGTGTCACTCTCAACTGTCAAGTCCACTAGCTGCTGGCCTGTTTTTGGTAATGCTCAGGACATAAATGGTTCTGTGATGTGAATTAATTAATTTAGACTTTTTTAAATTAGTTTTGTAGTCAATCTTTGAGTTCAGTTTGGAGCCCAGAAGGGATCTTCTTAGTTGCCTCTGTCTATGGTTCTCTCTGGTAACCTAGCTAGCGTGCAGTTTAGCTTATTGTCTTCGTGGAGTTACCATCTTCCTCTTAATTGCTTATGATCACACTCTCTGTTGTTTTCAAAAACACCCTCTTGAAGCTTGATCTTCCTTATACTCTGTTTCGACACTGTCAGTTCCTTTGAAAGAAGCATTGGCTGTGTGTTCTTAAGGACTCCTTACCTTGGGCCAAAAAATCTCCAAGCTTTTGCTAGGAACTGAGAACAACAGTAGTACACTTCTCATAAAGCAAAATGTCATCTGTGTGGTATGAGTAGGTACTAGGGAGGAGCAGTAGGGCCCCCAGTATTCTCTGCATGCATGTCTAGAGTAAATCCTCTGTACTAATGGTGTAACTAACTCATGAGGAAGGGACTGATACTGCTTGAGATAGAACTTAGCCCTTTCTGTTTCCTCTCAATAATACTCGACTTTCCCATTAGGATACAAAATACTTGCCGTCCACAGCTTAAAGGAGAGATTTATGTTGGCTCATAGTTTCAAGGGGTTCAGTCCATGGATGGCTGGGTCTAAGGCAGAAACATCACAGTGGAACAAAGCTGCTAAGTTCACAATCAGAGCAAGGAAGCAGTGCCAGAGAGGAAGGGGCCAGGGCCCAGATATAAACCCTAAGGTCACACCTCCACGACCACCAGACATACCCATAGTGTGCTTTACTAATCTCTCCAGATAGGAAAAGGAACTGCTCCTTTTCCTAGGAAAAAAAATAGTATCAAAGCAAGACAGAAACTCATCAGGGCAAATGTGTTCTGTAGCTCCATGTGCAGCTTCTGGGGTACATCATGGTGAGAAGCGAGGGCTTCTTTCACATGAATGACACCAGCGCAGGATGCCCCTGGATGTGGCTGCAGTAGCCTGTGAGTGTCTGGATGGCTGAGCATGCTGAAGTGAGGCTCAGCGAACCAGCACCCTAGACTGCCCTTCGTCAGCACAGGGCCTAGGCCCCTGTGTTCTCAAGTGAAAGGTTTATGCACCTCCCTTGCCAGAATCATAAGGGGATTTTTCTTCATTTGGGGTCACTTCTCACTGCTCACCTGCCATTCTCTGCCTCTGTTAAACCCCTGAAGCTGGGTATTTCTTAGTGTTCTTATTTTCCTTCAGAAATACAAATAATTTCACTCATTCCCATGACTTTAAATCATCGATTTACCCCTTTCCAAATTTCTGTCCCCCCACCCTTGGCCTTCTGTTTTCCCTGCTGGGAAGTTTTCTGCAGCCCAGGAAAACTTGTTTCTCAAAGGATAAAAGAATAAAGACTAGCTGTGGTGATTTATGCCTATAATCCTAAGACTTAGGAGGCTGGGGCAAGAGGATTGCTACTACGCAAGGAGTTAAAGCCCAGCCTGAGCTACACAGTGAGATCCTGTCTCAAAAAAAAAAAAAAAACACTGAATGAATGAATATGAACCTTGATTGTGGTAACAGTGTAGGTGATGTATATTTCCTTCTCCCTTACTGGCTTCCTGCAGGACGCAGGTTTACACCATGCTCTCAGATGGCTCACCTCTTTCTCACACTCTCAGCTCCCAAGGCTGAGGCCACTGTCAGCTGATTTCCACAAGCAGTGGGCACTGTGCAGTGCTCTGCACAGGCCCAAGCCATCGCACAAAAGTAGAGCCCTTGACTCGGTCTGACGCAGGCTCGTGCCCCTGCGGCCAGGCAGCCAGTGACACTGTGTGCTTTGATCCTGCAGGTGGGTTTGACATGGAAGTAAAAGGCTGGGGTGGAGAAGATGTCCACCTGTACCGGAAGTACTTACACAGTGACCTCATTGTGGTCCGCACCCCAGTTCCTGGTCTTTTCCACCTCTGGCACGAGAAGCACTGTGCAGATGAGCTAACCCCGGAGCAGTACCGCATGTGCATCCAGTCTAAGGCCATGAGTGAGGCCTCGCACTCCCACCTAGGCATGATGGTCTTCCGGGAGGAGATCGAGATGCACCTTCACAAGCAGGCCTACCGGACAAACAGTGAGGCTGCCGGGTAGCACTCAGGGTGCTGCACCCAGCCTGACCACAGCCAGCAGTATTTGCTTAGCCTTAACTGTCCTTCAGATGCCCTGCCTCTCCTGGAGAAGACATGTTTCTTATGTTCTTCTGATGGTTTTGCAGTTTACCAAGTAACAAGAAGAAAAAAAAAATGAGTTTCAGTGCAAAGCCTGCTTTGTGATGTACTGCACTGTGGAGCAGTCAACAAAATGAAATTAGCGTTTGCCCCAGAAGTAGCTTGGGGTTCATGTGTGCCTGAGGCCTGTGTTGCTCATGGCAGGATTGTGTGGCACCAGTGCACACTGGGTGAGGCGGGGCAGGGGCTGGCCTGTAGGATGGCAGCTTCCTGTGGGGCATGGACCTGCTCCTCTGCCCACCGGCCAGCGCATCAGTCAGCCTGCTGCTTTTTTTTAAATGAGAGCTTTGTTTGGCAGCACGAAGCAGCAGTGGATAATGAAATGCTGCATCTGAAATCCCACTCAGTCAACAGAAGGTAGAAAGAAAGCACCATAACCTACTGTTGCTTAGCTCCTAGAGGTCTGATCCTAAGCAAATGGTGAAAGTACAAAACCAAACAGAATGTGAGGTGTATCACCATGCTGTGCATTAGTAGTCACAGGTGCTGTCAGCTGCTTAGAGTGAAAGAAGTATATGGAAGCATTTTTAACAGAGCATTTGCTACAGTGTCCTGCAGCCTACAGCAGTGGCCCAGGCAGAAGCTTCTGTGAGCCAGACACTTGGTCCTTCCCGGCCAGGTGCAGAGTGTACATGCACAGCGGGCTTGGTTTCTGCTTTGCCTTTCCTCATTTAGCATGGATTCATTTATATTATCTTTCATCTTCTAATATGTTAATATTTGCTATCTATATTTGCATTACTCTAATACATAGTGGAAAGAGCATTTTGCTAAGGGAGGAAAACAAGTGATCAGTCTGATGTAAGATCAGTCTGATGTAAGAAAAAAGATAGCAGTCTGCAGAAAGAGAACGGCTGGTGGCTTTAGAGAAGTACAGCGATTGCGAACAGCATGTTTTAATTCAAGTGTCACATCAGTGGAACAAGATGAGGAAGAGTGATATTCAGAGAGGACTGTCCTATATTTATCACACATGGCCCTTTCACCAGGGGCACAATTTCTATAGCCTGAGATTGGGAGAAAAGATAAAGGATGCGCATAAGCTTTGTAACCTTCGATATTTGTATAGAAACCTCCAAAGTTCACAGGAGAAAGATTACTGCTGTTACAATATGATTTACTGTTCTTGCTGAGTAAGTCATATCACCTGAAATC
The DNA here is from genome assembly GCA_002564285.1 of Tympanoctomys barrerae. NCBI lineage: Eukaryota > Metazoa > Chordata > Mammalia > Rodentia > Octodontidae > Tympanoctomys > Tympanoctomys barrerae. Next base: position 5,278 of record NDGN010567948.1, on the reverse strand, counting down.
TTAATTCCAAATTTCTAGGTGCTACACAAATCCAGCTTTACAATAACTAATTGTTCTTACACACCTTAAGTTGGGGGAATGGGTCTTAAGTTACCCAAAAGATCTCTCCAAAGTAATGGAGGCCGTTGTCTCCTTTTGTATGCAGGTATTTATTATGAAGACTAGTGAGTTATGGCATTAAAATGAGAGAATTAAATTATTTGCAGAAGTAAGTTGCCACTTGCCTTTGTGGAAGGATCAAGTGATTTTTTTTCCTTCTATTTTTTTAAACTAGCTTATAACTTAAAGATGGAAGCTAATCAGTGGAACCATTGCTGTTTTTGACATTAAATGGTACTAATGAAGTATTTTATTACCAAATACTAAAAGCATGGTAAATTAATTTCTACTATAAAATCTCATAAATACATAAATGTGCATAAAATGCCATTATCTTCTTAATAATAAAGCAAACACCAGCGCACTGTACCCAGGTGAAGATGCGGGTGGGCCTCCCAGTGCCAGGCCCTGGGCAACCTTCTGCCCCATGTACCTCGCCCTCTCCGCAATGGTTGACTTATATAATGTTTCCACTTGTGGCTCTTCATGTTTTTCCTACATATGTATCTCTGCACGATATATTGTTTAATTTTGCCTGTTTTTGAATATGTGTGTGTGTGTGTGTGTATATATATATATATATATATATATGTGTGTGTATATATATATATATATATATATGATTTCATTATGTGTTCTTTTATTCATTATTGAGTTTTGGGGGTTCACCCATTGTTAATCTTGGAATTAGTTCACTTTTATTACTATTTGTTCAGTAGTATTCTATTGTGAATATACTGTGATACCTTAAAATTCTATTTTATTGATAAATATCTGTGGTGTTTCTAGTTCTTGGTTATTCCACTGTCTGCAGTTTGTGCGGTTGCTGTCCCAAGGGTAAGTTGTGGTCACAGCCAGGCCCCTCTGAGGAGCCACCTGCAGCTCTCTGAAGCAGGAGCGGCTGAGGAGCTCACCTCACAGCCTTGGCAGTGCCTGATTTCATCAGACCTGTTTGCTCTTGCCAACTGAGTGGGCTACAGGGATGAATTGTAGCTACAATATTCAACCTTTCTGCTCATTTTTAGCAGTACTAGGAGTATTTCACATACCCTAGACAGCAATTCTTCTTGGTTAAATGTTTGCAGATATCTTCTCCCAGAATGTGGTTGGTTCCTTCCATTCTGATAGTATACTTTTTGATGAACAAAAAATTAATGTGAGTAATCTTTTTCCTTTACAGTTTCTGCTTTTTAGAACAAACTTTATTTTTGGAACAATTTGAAGTTCATAGCAAGACTGAGCAGAAAGTGTCTATAATGAGCAGTGTTCTCTTACCCATAGGTTCACCTTTTGCAGGTTCAGTCAACCATGGTTAGAAAACGTTAAGTGGAAAATTCCAAAACTAATTCATAAAATTTAAATCCGTGCCCTTCCGAGTAATGTGGTGAAACCCCACACTGTCCCGCTGTAGCCTACCTGGGGCATGTGCTGTCCCTCTCCCAGCAGGTCCACACCATGTTCTCTACCTACTGTGTGGCCATCTCAGGTATCAGGTCTGCCATGGCAGATCACAGTGTCCACGCGAGAAGGCCAGCCCTTGCCTGCACTGTACCACAGTGCCATGTGGTTTACCTCATACTGTACTTCAGCATGCACATGTGGTCACATCCTACATCACTACGTGGAGAGTGAGTGCAGTACAGGATCTTTCAAGGCAGAGACCGCATTCACATAGGCTTTATATGTATAGGGTCGTAATTGTTCTAGCACTAATTTAATGTATAAGTCAAACTCGGGATGGGGAGATAGCTCGGTGGTCAAAGCACCTGCCTGGCAAGTGCAAGGACCTGGGTTCAATCCCCGTTACTACATGCTGTGCCTCCATGCCAGCCACCAAAAGCGGGCATGGTAGTGCACACCTGCAGTCCCAGCACAGGGGAGGCTGAGACAGGAGGATCAGTATAAGTCTGAGCTATGTAGCAAGACCCTGTACCAAATGAATAAATAAATGTAAAACAACAACTTGAGTTTGGATCTACCCAGGTTGCATGCATGCACAGGGCCTGGCACATGGCTTCTGCCATAGAGGGACAGCTGTTCCTCCTGTTCACACGCATGTGCAGCCCACCACCAGCGTCCTGCTTTGAAGTGATAAAGCAGTTAAGATTGATGGACCTGTACCAACACATCATCACACAGGTCTGCAGTTCATATCGGGTTCCCTTTTGGCACAGTTTTTCATTCACCTATTGATGGGCACTTTGGTTGTCTCCCAGAATTAACAATTGTGGACAAAATTCTCTAAGCGTCTCTGGGTGGGTTTTTGTTGCAGTGGAAACACTCAGCTCCTCTGAGCAAAACCACAGAGCACAACTGCCACATTGTATGGTAGCACGTGTTTGGTTTTGTCAGACTCCCAAAAGGTCTTCTAAAATGACTGAATAACTTTGTGTTTTCACCAGCTGAGACCAAGCAGTGCTGCCCCGGTTCCTTGGTGGGTCTGGCATTGGTGGGTCTGTTCTATCTGGCTATTAGATGAGCCCTGGTAACGTCTTACTGGTGCCTTCATTTGCATTTCCCTGTGAACATAGCTATGGGGCATCTTTGCATATGTTTCCATTCCATCTGTGTGTCTTTAATGAGGTGTTGGCTTCTGATGTTTATCACTGGTTATAACTTCATAATAGGGAAGGGTTTCTTAAAGATAATGCATATTCTAAATGTCTCATAAACAACTTTGCTTCTCTCAGATCTACAACCTAAAGGTCAAAAGTTTTGTGATGTTAATGAAGGTTGCCTTCCTCTTTCCCCAGCTCCCCCTTACTGGGGGAGCCTGTACTTCACCCCCACAAATCCTGGCCAGCTGGGGGCAGCAGCACAGCACCTTTATCCCCCAATCTGGGAGAGCTTGGCTAAGCACCTTGGTCCTGAAAGCAACAATGGCTGTCACAGCCTTACAGTTTCATATAAATACTACAATAAACTTGTTTCGCAAATGAATTTTACAAATGTGGGATCCCACTGAATCCATAAGATCACTTTTAAGAAGATCTGCATCTGTGTGGTGTAGAGACTTCAGCCCCTGAACATGACATACCTGTCTGCTATCTTTCAGACGAATTTATAATTTTTTCACATAGTGGATTTGCATATATTTTTGTTCAGGTTTTTGCTTTTTGATAGCATTGTACCTATCTCTTAGCAATTTTTATTGTCTGTTGCCAGTGTTCAGAAATTGATTCTGCATGTTAAATTTTGTGTTCAGAAACCTTCCCAAATTCCAGTTATATACAGTGGTACCTCACTTCCTGAATGCTTTTGTCTGCAAATAGTCTGGCTCACAAACTGTCTGGCAAAATCTGGATTGGTTTTTTATTTTTGTTTTTTGAGACAGGGTCTCACTACATGTGTTTCAGGCAGTCCTTGAACTTGCTGTGTAGCCGAGGTTGGCCCCAAACTTGGAGCAACCCTCATGCCTCAGCCACCCAAGAGCTGGGATGGCATGTACCAGCTTCAAGAGCTCGGCTTGCATTGTCTGGTTGGAGGGCTCCAGCTTTGGCGCTACCTGCGGGGTGGCATTGGCCACACTGTAGTCGTCCTGCTGTTCCAGCGCCTTGCCCTGTGGAAGTGGACTTTGAAGTCAGGCTGGTGCTTCGAGCCAGGCTGCAGGAGTGCAAGGCAGCATGGTGGTGGTCCAGCCTGGCTGTCAGGCTGCCAGGTTGTTGAGACACTTGACTTTAGCTGCAACAGCTGCTTCTGCTTAAAGATCATGTGCACTTTGGCGCTGGAGGTGATGGCCTCGACGGATGGCCAGCTTGTAAGAGTTGGCAGCCAGCATGAAGGCCACGTACTGGTAATAGGTGTTGCTGCACTCGAGCTTCTAGTTGACCGGTGCCACACGCTTCTGGCCTATGAACAGTTCCAGGTCAGGCCCATCTGTTGTGGTCTTCAGAGTCACCTCCAGGCACAGTGCTGTATGGTGGGGGTACATGGGGGCTCCTCCCCTGGAGACCATAGCAATAATTGCAGTCAGCAATGATCATAGCCATTGTGCCCACACCCATGAGCGGCATGCTGAGGCCCAGCTTGGGCTCCTTCTGCACCCATATGCTATTCTCCAGTGACCTCTGCAGCTGCAGTTGCCACCTGGCCCTTGGTGAGTGTGCACCGCTACAGCCAACAATATTGAGCAAAATTTGTTTTTGTTTAGGGCCAGGGATATAGCTCAGTAGAATAAGCACTTGCCTGGCAAGCACCAGGACCTTAGTTCAATCCCCAGTACCACAAAAAAAAAAAAAAACCTGTTCTCCCCACCACCACACCAAAAAAAGAAAGAGTTGATGTTGGAATCCCATCTGAATTGCACAAAGTGCTATTTTTAAAAAAAAAAAAAAAGTGCTGTTTTTGTTTGCATTAGGTGACAAATACCACTGAAGCCATCTTTCCCACAAAAACATGACCATCTTTTCTAAAATCATAAAACTAAGTTCATAAACCAAGGTACCACTGTATCGCTTATTTTGCATTTTTCCTGTTACACAGCCGTAATATACCTGTGAGAGCTTTGTTTCATTTCTCCATTTTCAGAAATTGTATTTCTGGACTGGGGAGATAGCTCAGTGATCTAAACACCTGCCTGGCAAGCTCAAGGTCTCAGGTTCAATCTCCAGTACCATGTGCCTGGCTGGCCCTGGAATCCCAGCACACTGTGCTGGCCACTGAAACGGCATGGTGATGCATGCCTGTAATCCCAGCACCAGGAAGGCTGAGACAGGAGCATCACTATGAGTCTGAGCTGCATAGTGAGACCCTGTACCAAGTAAATAAATATATAAATAATTTTTAAAAATGAAAAGAAATTGGATTTCTGTTCCTTCTCTGTGCACTGCTATGACAGTGTCCTGCTATGACAGTGGCCATGGAGTGGGGCTTGTGGGATGGAGCTCAAGGCCATTACATTAACGTGTCATCTGTAAGGATTCTATTTGCTGGAAGATTTTGGTGAATAACTTTTAATAGGCTAAGAAAGTTCCCTCTGGTTTTACTTGGTGAGTTTCTGCCATGCTTCAAAGCATTTATCTAATACTCTATTAGCATTTGTCAGATACCCTTTTCTTCTAGTATGTGGCTGAACTGGGTTAATAAGTTTTCTTTTTATTTATTTATTTATCTGTTCATTTATTTATTTATTTTTGACAACTCATACAGAATTTTACTTAACAAAGTAATATGAATTTCA
>NDGN010567811.1:0-12673 GCA_002564285.1 Tympanoctomys barrerae | reverse complement strand
GATTGAACTCAGGCTCTTGCACTTGCCAGGAAAGCACTTATTCCACTGAGCCATCTCCCCAGCAACCCCCACCTATTTTTTGAGACAGAATTTCACTATACAGTTCAAGCTGGTCTTGAACTAATTGGCCTTGAACTCAGGGCAATTCTCCTGCCTCAGCCTCCTGAGTGCTAGGATTACAGGCATGCCCCATCATACCCAGCTTGTTTTTAGGATTAGCCTATCTACTTGTCCTCTTCCCCCTCCCACATGTCCCTCTCTTCATCATCCACTGTTGGTCTCGCGCCTCCTTGGAAATGCCAGGCACTGTTTTGGGCTTGCAGCAGCAGCATGCATGGCCCAGCAAAGACTGTGTGGGCCCCAGGTGCTGAAGGAGAAGAAGCAGGCCACAGAGCGGCTGGCCTCACTGTCAGCTCAGAGTGAGAAACGGCTGCAGGAGCTGGAGAGGAATGTGCAGCTCATGCGGCAGCAGCAGGGCCAGCTGCAGAGGCGGCTGCGTGAGGAGACAGAGCAGAAGCGGCGGCTAGAGATGGAGATGCACAAACGGCAGCACCGGGTGAAGGTCAGGTGCCAGCCTTCCAGCTGGAGTTGCCTCTGTCCTGTTTATGGGGCGGAGCCCAGGTGGCCAGGGACCTGGGTGGGTGCTGCCCTGCTCCCGCCAAGCGCAGCCAGGGACCTTAGGAAGTGGCGTGTGCAACTGAATGCTTTTCCTGGTGAAATGGGTAGCAGATGGCAGCTCAGGGTTGGGGAGAGTGAGATGGGCACACGGATGACCGCATGGTGCCGTCCAGACGTGTGTGCTGGTCCTGGAGAGCTGGGGACACTCACAGGGCAGTTGCAGCATCGCTGCGAGCGGGCTCTGGAAGGATGTCATTGCACAGCCCTGTCGCTGGGCCTCGTCTACACACGCCCTCCCCCACCAGGAGCTGGAGCTGAAGCATGAGCGGCAGCAGAAGATCCTGAAGATCAAGACAGAGGAGATCGCAGCCTTCCAGCGGAAGCGGCGCAGTGGAAGCAATGGCGCTGTGGTCAGCCTGGAGCAGCAGCAGGTGGGAGGGCCGAGCCTGCATCCCTGTGCTCAAGGCCTGGCTGGTGGCCGGGGACCCCAGGGGCCCCTCCCAGCCAGAGGGGGAACTGAGAACCCCTCTTGGCTCCCTGCTGTCCCTCAGAAGATTGAGGAGCAGAAGAAGTGGCTGGACCAGGAGATGGAGAAGGTGCTGCAGCAGCGGCGGGCGCTGGAGGAGCTGGGGGAGGAACTGCATAAGCGGGAGGTCATCCTGGCCAAGAAAGAGGCCCTGATGCAGGAGAAGACCGGGCTGGAGAGCAAGCGCCTGCGGTCCAGCCAGGTGAGGCCCTGCTGGCCAAGGGCCCTGCAGGTGGTAGCCCTACCAGCCAAGCTGCCAGGTGGTATATCACAAACAGGAGGTTCTTCCAGGGGATATCCCCGCCAGGTGACACATGAGAACTTGTAGGTCAGTGGCAGCAAACCTGCGGCATGTGTGCTACAGCAGAGTATTTGTAGCATTGAAAGCTCTAAAAGGTTTGCCGTCACTGCTTTCTAGGTAATGACCTTGCCAGGTGAAACTGTGCTATCAGACCATGTTCCATGGATCCTCCATCATTCCAAGCTGGGTGTCGTGGCGCACACCTGTAATCCCAGCACTTGGGAGGCTGAGGCAGGAGGAGGCTGCAAGTTCAAGGCCAGCCTGGATTGCATAGTGAAAGCCTATATCAAAAAGACAAAAAATAAAAGAATTCTAAGGATTTGGGTGGTTAATGAAGAGGTAGTGAGGTAGGGGACACCCCACAACTTATTTTACACCATGAGCTGCCTACACAGAGCCTGAGCAGGCAGCACGAGGAGGAACAGGTTCAGGAAGTGGGATGAGCAGCTAGCCAGAGATGGCCAGCTTGGGAGGCAGGCAGGCAGGCCTGGGCAGGTGGGCTTGGCTCCACCTGGGGTTCTTACTCCCTGTGGAATAGGAGGCTCAGCCTCTGATCCTGTTCTCTTTATTGTCTCATGGGGTCAGAATGTTGCTACAAGGACGAGAAGGAGTATGTTCACCCCAGGCCCAAGCCTGGTCCAGTCCAGGTGCCTGCAGGGTTGTGAGGGCATGGAGACCAGGATGCCTGGCCTCACAGTGTTCTAAAGTCCAAGGGAAGCAGGGTGCTGCTGGGCGTTGACACCTTGCTTGACCATTAGCACCTCTCTCTCCTTTGTCAGCTCCTGTCAGGGCTTCTGGGTTTGACCCCGGACTTCCGGTGTTCCCATCACATCTAGCTGAGTCATCTCAGTGATACCTCCCTGCCCTTGCCATGTTGTCCTTTCTAGCATCAGGGCCTCTTCCTTTACTTATCTGTAGCTTCCTCTGGGCCTTCTCAGAGGGCCTCTCCCAGATGCTCTGGTCCTTATGTCCTCTGGTCCCAGAGCTTTGAGCTGAGCCCTGCCTCCTACAGAGTGAGTGGAGGCTTGTGGGCTTCTCCAGAGAGCGACTCCTGTCCCCCTCAGCATGCAGTGAGGAGCTGGATTCCCTTTCTGTCCCCACTTTGGGGTGGTGCCTGCTCCTTCCCCAACCCCTAATCATGCTGTGCCAGGCCCTGAATGAGGACATTGTGCGAGTGTCCAGCCGGCTGGAGCACCTAGAGAAGGAGCTGTCTGAGAAGAGTGGGCAGCTGCGGCAGGGCAGCGCCCAGAACCAGCAGCAGATCCGAGGGGAGATCGACACGCTGCGCCAGGAAAAGGATTCACTGCTAAAGCAGCGCCTGGAGATTGACAACAAGCTGAGGCAGGGCAGCCTTCTGTCGGCTGAGGTACACTCAGGTCGCCCCTCTGTTCCTGTCGTCCATCCATCTGCTCCCCGCCCCCACCCTGGCTCCCGGGGTGCTGGCCTTGCTGCTTGTGGATATAGGTTTCCTTCGTGAAGAGGCCCTGTGGTGGGGCTGGCCTGCCTTTCTGCCTCTGCCTCCACCACCTCACCTGAGACACCCTGGCTTGGCTGAATTTTAGACTCTCTTCTGGATGAACCTGGACTCCTGCTGTGTCGTGTGCAGCATTAGACCACATGCTTGTGTCTGAACTCCATGATGGGGCCGAGTGTTGGGAGCATGCTTAGCATCCCTGCCGGCCACACATGCATACTTCCTCTGAGCAGAGAGCCAGCCCTGGCGACATCAGCTTTCCTAGGCTGTGACCAAAGTGTCCCTTTTGCTGCCACAGTGAGCAGGAGTGCTTTCTCTTCATGCTCAGGATGAAGGGATGCTGAAGGCTGCTGTGGCTGCCTGCTGACTGTGGGGTGTCTGCCTAAGACTCTGTGTATCAGGAAGCAGGTGCTGCATCTCCACGTGTGCCCCTGTCTCTGCAGGAGGAGCGGACACTGTTCCAGCTGGACGAGGCCATCGAGGCCCTGGATGCTGCCATTGAGTACAAGAATGAGGCCATCACATGTCGCCAGCGGGTGCTGCGAGCCTCAGCCTCCCTGCTGTCCCAGTGCGAGATGAACCTCATGGCTAAGCTCAGCTACCTCTCCTCCTCAGAGACCAGAGCCCTGCTCTGCAAGTACTTCGACAAGGTGGGTTTGCACACAGCCCCGCCTGTGCCTCCTGAGGCTCCGCTGAGGCAGGAGTGTTCTTCCAGAAGGGCATTTCCGGGCCACCCTAGTCTGCCCTGCCTTGCTCCCCTCGCTGGAGCAGGTGCTACATAAGACCCAGTGGCCTCCTCTTCCAGCCTGATTGCTGTCTTCAGGCTGGCCCTTGCCCACAGCAGTGGGTCTCAGGGGTGGTTTTGCCACAGCACGTGGAGAGCTACTTGTGGTTATCACCTGCTGGCCTCAGCACAGGTGGTGACACTCCGAGAGGAGCAGCACCAGCAGCAGATCGCCTTCTCGGAGCTGGAGATGCAGCTGGAGGAGCAGCAGAGGCTGGTGTACTGGCTGGAGGTGGCCCTCGAGCGGCAGCGCCTGGAGATGGACCGCCAGCTGACGCGGCAGCAGAAGGAGCACGAGCAGAGCGTGCAGCTGTTACTCCAGCAGGGCCGGGGTAAGCGCTCAGCTGGCTGGGCTGGGCTGGGCTGCTGCCACCCACTTGCCTGCAGCTACTCACCACTGTCCCATCTGTCTGTGCCAGACCACCTGGGCGAGGGCTTTGCAGACAGCAGGCGGCAATATGAGGCCAAGATCCAGGCTCTGGAGAAGGAGCTAAATCGCCACATGTGGCTGAACCAGGAGCTGAAGCAGAGACTGAGTGTGGGGAGTGCCACAGGCCAGAGCAGGGGTAACACTGCCTTCCCTACCCAGGCCTGCCCTGCTGCCGGTCGGGAGGACTCCAAGTGTGGGGAGGGGGGTACTTTAGGGGGAACCACCCTGACTTGTTAATTTCCCAAGTGGTTTGGCTCCCACCTCTGTTTCTGACAAGGATGTGCTATTCTTGGTGACAGGTGGGGAAAGGAGGAGTCTCAGCCTGGAGAACAGACAGAGCCTTGGACATGAGGAGGGGCTGCACCCCACTGCACCCGAGCTTCTCTGGCAGCTCCTGCCCTCCGAAGGCGCTCCCCGAGCTCGGGAGGAGATGCGTGACTTGGTCCACGCCCCATTACCACTGACGTGGAAGCGCTCAAGCCTGTGCGGCGAGGAGCAGTGCAACCCCGAGGAGCCACGGCCGCGGGAGGCACCTGAGCCCCTGGTGGGGCGGGTGCTTCCTGTGGGTGAGGCTGGCCTGTCCTGGAACTTTGGACCCCTGGCCAAGCCGCGAAGGGCCAGCCCGGGGATGATCGATGTCCGGAAAAACCCCCTGTAGGTGGGTAGGGCAGGTCCCGCCTCGGAGGGAGATTCTTGTCCTGCTGAAAGGCGCCTGGTTTCGTTCTGTGAAGTAGTCTTTGCCTCACACCCAAAGCCAGGCCCTCATCTCTGCACCCACTGGCATCAACTAATTTGGGTCATAACCCCAAAGAAGATTTATTTTTTCTGCAATGCAGGGGAGTAAAACCAGGCCCTTGTGCGTGCTAAGCATGTGCTCTACCCAAGCGAAACCCCAGCCCTCATTTTTAGAAAATATGCAAGTTCCTACCACCCACTTCCTTTAGGCTGCAGGATCTGATTGCCAGCTTTCAGCTTGCTCAAGTTTCAGGGCAATTCTGACTTCAAGTCTTAGCCATGTGCCTGAAGTTCCCTTAAGAGGGTCGGCAGCAACGGGACTGTGGTCTAAATGGTTTCCTATAGACTGGGGAGTTAGGGAATTTTTAAGTCATTTTATAATAAACAGGAAAAATCTCCTTATGGTTTGGCTCTTAAATGTTTGTTGAAGGCTTGGCCCCCTGCTGGTGGTGCTGTTGGGGACTTTAGGAGGTAGCCCCTAAAAGGGTGATGGATCCCAGCCCCTTCTGTCCCTCTGCTTCCAAGCCCCAAAACAAAGACAACTTACCATGGGCTGAAATTGAACTAAAATATTTAGACCTTTTCCTTCTAAGTTATTTTAGGTATTCGTCACAGCTACAGAAAGCTTCCATAGAAAACATACTAGAAGCGCAGCCATGCTACCAAATCTGCAGGTTCTTTTCTTTTTTACTGCATTTTAGTACAGGGACTACCGGGTCTCACTACACAGAATGGACTCCTGTTTTCAGCCTCCTGAGCCCTGAGATTACAGGCGTGCGATACCACACCGTCTCAGCGTGTGGGGGAGGGGTGGTAAGACTAAGCCGGCAGCTTAGTCGCTGAGCTATTTGGCTGGCCCTCTTTTCTTGTTAATCGTAAATAATCAATTGTAGGAGCAGGCAGGACATTTAACTGAAGGGGTAGTGAGTGGCGTTCCTACTCTAAAGGCGCCTTCTCCCCAGGCGGGTCTGGGGCCTGGATTTTACTGGGTTATAGGATGTGATATATGTGTTGTCATCAGAGTTCTTCACAGCAAGTGGAGACTTTCGGGAACTAGCGTGCTGCCCTTCTCAGCCCTAATTAGGGCGTGGCTAGATCTGCCCTGGTGCTAAGCCCAAAGTGGGCGTGAATGTCAGCCTGGAGCGCCCCCTGCGGTGAGCGGGAGGATGTGCAGCCTGTGAATGACTGACAGGAGCCTGGGTTATCAGTGTTACCTGGAATTCTGGGGTTCAGTCTGGTGAGTTGCTATGATTATATCTGACAGTGTGGTTCAGCAGCCTTTGGGATTGGCTTCCAACTTAGAAGTTTGGAAAGCAAGGCTAGAGAAAGCTTCAAACAAGGTGAGCGGAAGTTAATGGTAATTCCTGTGGGCTCTCAGACCACTGCAGGGTGTGGGCGGGGACAGCTATGCGGGTGAGGCTTCTGGTGGAAACAGGACACTAGTGAGCCCTCGACTGGAGGCCCTGACTCTTGCCCTAAGGACTTGTCTAGGTTCTGTTGAGGTCCTCAGCCCCTTGGGAGGCACAGCTGAAAGGCGATGGGCCAGTAATCCTTGCAAGATGTCAGGGCAGTTTCAGGCAGTCTGTTGCTGTGTTCAGCCAGACTGACAATGAGAATCAAGAGTAAAACCAGAGAAAGATCTGAAAAACTTGGTGTGGTCAGAAAAGGAGCAGAGTTCAAGTTGCAGCCAAGTATACGGTTGCTAGAAATCAGAGCTATTAAAAAGCTCCTCCCCCAAAGGCCAAGTAGACAGGTGGCCTGTGATGTTGGCAGTGGCCCCTACCCCTGCAACTTGCAGTGATCCTCCTGCCTCAGCCTCCAAAGTGCCGAGATTCTAGGCATGCGCCTCTATGCCCAGCATGTTCTTACAGGGGTCTGCAGGCTAGCTGAGTTTGCCTAGCCTCAGAGAACACTTGGGAGTTGGACTCGAGCAGTGGTACAGATGGACTAAATGATTTCTCACTGGAGATGGACGTGAACTTTGGTCCCCAGGTCATGGTTATGTGGGAAGCTGCTGCGGTCAGATGTGCCCTTTAAGGGACATTGGGACCCTGGTGCCCCTCGCTGGGCACCAGTATGTGCTGTTTCACTCTACCAGTGGATTCCCACCATGGGGAACTTCAGCACAGGCCCCAAAACAATGCAGCCACTGACTGTGGCTACAGCTTCCAAACTATGAGCACAGATCAAGCCCTTACAAGTGACCCAGGTATGTTGTGGCAGTGGGGGCTCACACATCTCTAGGGAGCTGGTTTTCATTTGGAATTGGATTATAAGAGTAGGAAGAATCTAATCTGGACCCCAACAGGTTTGAACGCTTTGAGAAACCGTAAGGTCCGGCTTTTCCATGGGGCCTACTTGGTGGTGCCAGGTGAGTCTCCCTAGGAACAGGGTGGCCAATGGCTGAGCTGGCTGGGTCTCAGGGAAGACCTCAAAATGTGGCTGTTCTGGAAACTGCTAGCACTGGACCAGCAACAGGTAACCTTAGCAGACAACACTAAACAGAAAAGCACTGAAGGTTGAGCAGCAAGAAATGACTCACTACCACACAGGGCACATGAGCATTTATTCCCTTGCTTGCTACAGCACTTTCATGCACAGGGCTTCACAGCTTATGAAGTACTTGGGTCGCAGAGTCCCAGCCTTACAGCACCTTCTAGAGGGACCTCTTGAGGGGCTCCTGCTCCACCTACACAAGCAAGACAGTGGCTTCCCAACTTGAGTTTGGGGTGTTGCTGGAATAGGACCCCTCCTGGCCCAGATCCTCACCTAGTTTCCTGACTGCTGGGCTAAGTCACAGCAACAGCTACACTGCCACCCACTGCCCTGCCAGCCGGGCAGAGGCAGAGCCTAGGGTGCATTACAGAGCGAGGTGCTGCTGGAGGGTGGTGAGTCTCTGCGAGGAACTGTAGGGGAATCTACAAGCTGACTGTGGCTTGGGGACAGGTCTCCTACTCCTGTAAGCCCATGGTGACCAGGCTGACTTCAGCTTCACTTTCTGAAGGGTCTTGGACCCCTTTGGTGCCAGGTACCCCAATCTTGGGCCCCTGCTGGGAAGCCTGGGCACAAGAGGGGAAGAGCTGATCCCTCATGGCCCCTCTGCCCAGTAGGCAGTGCTGGTTGCTGTCAGTCATCCGGTGGTCCTGGCCTCACTAGCTAACAAGCTTCTTCCGGGTGTAAGTCCTGCTGAAGGGGCGTCTCCGGGAGAAGGCCGGGCTGAAAGTAGGTGCTTCTGCAGTGGAGGGAAAGACATCTGCATTCTCATCTAGGAAAACCAGAAAAGTGACTGAAGACCAGAGTGAAGGAAACTGGCTTGAGCTGCAGTGGCTCACAGACAGACAAGGACTCAGGACAACCACGCTGCAGGGAGGGCTTCTTCATCTCATAGAAACTCCCCTTGTTATAAGGCTCCATTTCGTGGTTATGCAGAGTGGACAGCAAGCAGCCACTGTGGGCAACGCGGGCACCTGCAGGCTTGGATCTGAGGGCTGCTATTCTGCATGCCTTACACCCCTGCCTCAGAAGGCTAAGAGGCTCCTCCCACAGATGGTGGTTCTGTCTGCTTCTGACCGGCAGCACTTAGCACACCTGTGGGGCCATTCCTGTTCAGATTCTAAGACTACAGATGAGCAGCAGTGTGTCCCAGTGAGCCAATCCCTGTCACCATCAAGACTCAAATGCTATGGCAGGATTCTTTGGGGTGCACACAGGTTCTACTGTGGAGCTACCCTGGGCAGGGACTGACACTAGACACAGATTGTCTACCTCACCCTTAGTGTCCCCAAGGTTCTCCAGCCCTGGAGACCTCTGCAGACCCCTCTGGCGCTTACCTGTAGGGTTCAAGCACTGTGAGGATGCTGCCTTCCTGGGAAGCAGCAGCGGGGACTGGGTGAGAGCCTGCAGCCCGCTGGCCGAGAGGCAGTTCCGCATAGCACAGCCGCGAGGCGGGGTGCAGCCTAGGGAGAGGCCAGCCATCAGGGTTTCCCACAGACCCCAGCAGGTTGAGTCCCGGCCCCATGCTCCAAATGCCTCCTCCCTGAGGCTGCCCAACAGAAACCATGCAGCGTGTGGGTTCCAAATACAAACTCACCAGAAGTGAACACCTCGTCGTCCCCAGAGGAGGGGAGCTGCAGCATGGCCCACCTTGGACCCCCCTTTCCATGCTTCCTCATGTCCGCATCTTTCTTTGGGGTTTCACAAACTCTGTTGGCTCCACCCTCGGCTTCTTCCTTGGGGGACCAGTGTCTCTTCCTAGAACCCAACCCAAACTGTCCCCATGAGGCTTCCTCAGCCTTGGTGACACTGTCCCCAGGAGGCGACTGGTCTGGGAGTTGACACACTCCCTCAAGCTCAAAGTCCTCAGACACAGGAGTCTTATAGAGGTTCCGTTTAAAGGCCTGCTCCCTGGCCTGGGACTCAGGCAGTGGCAAAGCCCCAAGAGGGTCCATGCCCACCTCGCCTCGCCCCGAGGACAGCCCGTTGCTGCAGTCCACTGCCCTCTTCCTCCGGGGCCAGTCTTGAATGGAGTCAGGAGTGGTCTTCCCACTGTGCTTTGGGGACGGTGTCCAGGGAACCCCAACATCTGTCTGAAATGGAGAGGGGGTACTGGGTGGGCAGTGGGTTGGGGTGCAGGACTGGCAGATGTAGGTCTGCCCCTTGCCAGGCGTGCTGTGCAAGGAGTAGAGGCAAGAGGGTGACGCATAGGAAGTCTCAGGCTTGCTGGCAGTGCTGCTGGCCCTAGGCATGCTGAGATCAGGCAGGGAGGCCTCTTCTCTCACAGGGCTCCCCTCCTTTCCTGGGGCCCCGACCTCAGTCAGTGCACTGGAATCTACCTTCTTAATCCGAAGTTTTGGCAGGCCAGAGGCCTGCATCTCCAGCTTGACCTCATAGGTCTGCGGGCTGGCAGGGGCCTTCAGAGGCCTCACCGGGACCCTCAGGCTCTCCAGCTGTGCCACATTCTGGCACTGCCATCTGTCTGGAGGGCGAGGCAGGGGACAGGACTCTATCTCGGGAGAGCCAGGCCCAGAGCAAGGAGCAGGTGGGGAAGTCCTGGCATCGGGTGCAGAGAGGCACTCCTGGGCAGGACCTACTGTCCTTAGTCCTGCACCTTCACCCCTCCTCACTTTGTGGCTCCCACTGCCCTGGGCTTCAGCTTCCTCAAGAGTGAAACAGTCTGTGTCACTTGTAACAAGCGGAGGGGAGCACCCAGGCCAGTCACTGCTGACACCAGTGCCTTGGTGCCTCTGTCTTTCAGGAGAGGGTTGGGGGGAAGGACTTGCCTCCTGGTCTTTTCTAGTACTAGTGGTGGCAGCTGGGCTGGTGGCTGTGGCAGCCCCAAGTACAGTGAAGGGCCCAGGTGGGCACTCCAGAGAGCCTTGTTTGGGGTCTGAGGTCCTTCTATACCGTCTCCTAAGTTTAGATGGTGGTGGAGGGGGTACGGTGACAGACACGACACTCTGTGGGACTGTAGGGGGAACTGAGGGTCCAGCACAGGAGGGAGATGCAGCCCTGCCAGGTGATGCCTCGTACGCTTTGTGATCCAGGTCTCCTGGGCCAGGGGACACTGTTGCGGGCCTCCTTAGTGGGCTCTTGGCCAAGTCCCATTTCTCTAGAGCACTTGGTGGGGAAGTCAGAGTTATGTTAGGTCTCTTGGGGGTTTGGACAGCTTTATCCTTTAGTGTCTGTGTTGGTTCTTCTGCCTGAGAGACTCCAGGGAGGAGCTGCTGGCACTTTTGACCTTGATGCGGGCCCAGGAGGGCTGCTGCCCTCGGTGGTGTCCTGAGGCAGTGCCTGACAGGGGTCACACACTCGCTCCAGGGCTGGGCAGCTGAAGGAGTCGGGGATGCCGGATGGTACAGGCTTTCTGGACTGGAACTGGCCAGATGTGGCCATGCACAGTTCAGCATGAAGGCTGGTGGCTGAGCACCCGGCCTGCTGGGTGTCCTCGGGGTCCCTGGGGCGAGAGCAGAGGGCTCTTCTGCCAGGGAGGATCCTTCCTGCAGTGTGGCTCCTGATGCCGACGGTGAGCAGCAGCAAGGCGAGGAGGGCTCCTGTAGGGCCTGAGCAAGGGTGGGCTCCGCAGGGGTCACCTCCACAGCGGGGTGCAGCACCCTTTCTGGAGTGCATGGGGAAATCTGTGGTGTTCCTGGGAACTTTTTCATTGCTGTCTTAGGAAGCCTTGGAGATTTCTGGTAACTCTTCTTAGGAGTCTGTAGAGATAAGTGATTATTTTAGTGCTTGAAACATTTTCACCCATATTTTCTAAAAAATGTCTTCATGGCTCTAAGTGGACCAGAAAAGCATAAAAGACATTTAAAATCAGCAACAGGATCTTAATTTGGAAATTTTATATAGTGGCCTGTCATCCTCTCCAGAGCTTGACTCAGATTTGTACTTGTCGTGTTTCATCGGGCCAAGCCCTGTGTCAAATGATTTTAATAATTAGCACACTGCCATCTACCATGCCTTGCCTCTACCCATGCCACTCCAGCTCTCCCCTCTCCTCAGATAAAACAGCTACTGCTCGCTCACCTTTGCTGAAAGCAGTCCCCGAAGCCACCTAGCTGCTCTCGGCTCCCTTCAGCCTGTGCGTGCTGCACTCCTACTGTGTGTAGATGCTGGGGTGGCCACAGCTGCAACACTGCCCACTGAAATGCCCTTCCTTCTCACAAACAACGTAGGAAAATTCCCACCGATAAGTCAAACACCCATCTTTTCTGCAGCCTTACTGGATCATCCCAAGGGAATCAAAGTCTGGCTGGCATCTCGAGTTCAGTGAGGGAGCGACAGGCGAGACCAGTGCGGCCAGCGCAGTGACAGGGCTGGGCCGTGTAACACACTGGGGCGGGGGAAGAAGTGCTAGCAAATCAAGTGTTCAAGAATGGGCATCGGCAGAGGAAGGAGAGGCTGGAGAGTGGGGCAGGAGGACTTGAGGCACAGAATGCAGAAGCGGCAGAAGCACGGATGCGGGAAGCGGCAGCTGTGGGCAGGACGGTACTCGGCCTGCTGTTGCTGGGCAGGATGCCGCGGCGGGGAGGGGGAGGCCAGCCACCTGGGCAGGGACCTAATCATGGAGGGCCCTGCCTGCCCAGGAGACAAGACTGACCGTGGTCATGTAACCTGTGGGCTCCAAACCTTTCCCCAGAGCTCTGTGTGCTCTCCTAACCTGGACACAGTTTAAATGCCTACTTTTGCACTTTATGAAACTTTAGAAACTTGGCTTTAGCAGATAAACTCAGTGCCTTAAACAAAGCAAAATCAGATGAGTATTTCAGAAAGATAATTCTGTCCTCTGGATGGCAGGTGGATTTGGGAGAGAAAGGCTGTTAAAATGTTCCAGGTGGAGCTTAATAATGAAGAAGTTTTGGGGATGCACACACAGGTGGGTACCAGAACTAGTGTGTCATAACCAGGCAGGACTGGAGTGAGGAGCCTTGCCCTAGGAGAGGGAGCAGTCAAGGGTGACCCCCAGGTTTCTAACACAGGTGCAGACAGAGGGGCACTTGAATGGGAATGGAGGACTGGGGCACACTGCAGAGGCATACACGTAGTGCGTAACACAGGTGAAGTCAAAAGAGCAGCCCTATCTCCTCCCCACCACTGTGGCTGTGCTTAAGGTCCCATATGCTTAAGAATCACCTATGTTGGGCTCTTTGCAAGGGTAACTGGAAGTAATCCGCACCACACCAGCAGCTGCAGTAACTACACTTTCTTTTTTTTTTTTTTTTTTTTCGCGGAACTGGGGATTAAACTCAGACCCTTGTGCTTGCCAGGCAAGCGCTTATTCTACTGAGCCATCTCCCTGG
>NDGN010567617.1:0-10452 GCA_002564285.1 Tympanoctomys barrerae | reverse complement strand
GTGTGTGCAGCTGCGGTGTGCACACCTATGTACATACTGTGTACATGTATGTCATGTGCTCAGTCTGTGTCCCTGTGTGTCTGTGCATGACACACTTGTGTGTGCACCTTTTGTGGCCTGGTGTCCAGGCTGCTATGAGTTAGCTCCTGCCCTCTGGGTCTCCAGGCCTCAGCCCAGGCTCAGGTGCCGTCCAGGCTCAGGTGCCGTCCTTGGACACCCCATCTGATCTCCTGGGTTCCAACAAGCTCCCAATCCCCACCTACTGCAGCAAGGGCCTCCTCCCAATGGCTGCCAGCAGC
This sequence comes from Tympanoctomys barrerae, assembly GCA_002564285.1. Lineage (NCBI taxonomy): Eukaryota > Metazoa > Chordata > Mammalia > Rodentia > Octodontidae > Tympanoctomys > Tympanoctomys barrerae. The sequence goes on along the minus strand of NDGN010567617.1, from coordinate 10,153 downwards.
TGTGGGGAGGGACACAGCCTCAGGGTGGATGCAGTGTGGGGGTGGACTTCGGTGCCCCCTGAGGTCCTGGCGTCAGTGTTGGAAACCAGGGCAGATGCTTATGAGTGAAGACAAAGGTGTGGGTGCTGGGAAGGTGTGGCAAGAGATGGAGGGTAAGAGGTCACTTGTTTATAGGGTGTGGCTAGCAGGAGGAGCTGGCCACCTTGCTGAAAGGCCCTGCCCACTCCTGGAAGAGCATCCCACCCAATTTTTAAAGTGGGGAGGCCACCTGGGTCTAGGAGCCTCCTGTTCCTAGAAAGAAGCTTCTCAGATTCCAACAGGTCCCTCCCACCCTGTCCTGAGAGAACCTTTCCAGGTCTTGAGAAAAGCAGAGCCCATTTCCTACATGCCCCCAGCCCAGCCCAGCCCATCTGCTCCAGGGCCGCCCGCCCATCTTTTGCCACCCCTTCACGCCACAGAGAAACCCCGCCCACCCAGGCAGACCCCTCCCGCTCCCCGAACGCAAACAGCACACCTCTTGAATAGCGGTCCGGTCTTCCAGATGTTGGTGTTGCCCACGCAGCCGCGGGGCGGGTCAGTGATGTTCTCCTTCTCCAGAAGCTCGTGCACAGCCTGCGCCACCACGCCCACGGCGTCGCTGATGTGCGCTGACTCGTTCTTGCCGTTGATGAGCTGCAGCCCGATGATGCCTGCGCGAGGGGCGCCTCAGTGCGTGCGCCCCCGGCCCGCCCCGCCCTCCGCCCGGGACTCACCGTCAGGCGCGTAGCGCAGCGCGTTCCCAGAGATCTCGCGCTCGCCCACCAGCCACACGTACCCGGAGCCCGTCATATTCAGCATCGCCGCCGCGCGGTACACGGTAGCGGCATCGTCCTCGCTGTGGGCAGACGAGGGTGACGGGCCAGGACCGGGTCCTCCCCAGCCGCGCCACCTCCACCCGGGCATCCTGGCGGCGCGTCCTGGAGCCGAGCCGGGAGACCCTGCAGTCGCTGGGGCCACGCTGCACCCCAGCTCGTAAGGAGCCAGGAGATAGCATAGAGATGCGAGGGTCTACGCTGCAGCCCCCACCCGCACAGGCCCCGGAGACCCACACACAGGAAATCAGAACACCCCCACCCCTGCGCGCGCACTTGCGCGCCCCTCAGAGCTTCCCTTGCTGTCTGCTGCCCTCGGAGTGGTCGGGAGATGGATACCAGGCACATCCGAGGAACAGGCTGAACGTCTGTGCTGGGTGGCCCCGGGTGCTGAGGGATCACTGATCACTCACTCACCATGTGCCAGGCAGGGACGGCTCTAATGGCTTCTTCACAGGGACTGCCTTATTTCCTACACCATCCCTGTGGTATAGGTTTTGTACTACCCCTGCGGTGGGAGGGAAGCTGGGGCACATACGTGGTGGTGAGTGGCAGTCCGGTCTGTGCCTGGACAGTCCGCTCATAATCCTGTGACCGCCACAGTCACAGACAAGCCGGATGCCCTTGGTCCTCCATGTTCAAATGTGTGAGGGAGGAGGAGGGCCCTCGGGGTTGTTGAGATGACAATGGGCGTGGCCTCAGGGAGCTGCCCTGAGCACCTGGCACAGGGAGTCATTTTGGGGTCTGCAGAGCAACTGTGCCTCCTGCCACCCAGGCCAGGGTCACCAGGAGGCCAGAGCTCAGGCCTCACCTTGGGGAACATGGGGTCCTGAGCGCCTCTGTCCTCACAGATGATTCCTGTGGACAGTGACACAGGAGACCCTGGTCCCCTGAGGCTGGGCTTTCCTGGCCGTGACAGACTCCACCCCAAAAGCCTGCACTTGCCTCAGATGAGCCTGGCCCATGACTGCCACCCAGGGTCTGCTTCTCCAGTGTACCGGCCACAGGCATGCTTAGTCAGTGTTACTGCCTGAGTGCTATGCTGATTTTACAGTGGCTAACTCTGGAAGCCAGAGTGGTTTTCTCAGCCGGGCATGGTGGCGCATGCCTGTAATCCCAGCACTCTGGAGGCAAAGGCAGGAGGATCACTGTGAGTTCGAAGCCAGCTTGGGCTACAAAGTGAGTTCAAGGCCAACCTGAACAACATAGTGAGACCCTGTCTCAAAAAGACAAAACAACAAAACAAAAATCCAAAGTGGTTTTCTTGAGGTTTATCCAACGAAGAAATGGAAACCCTCAAGCTGGGCCTGATGGTATATGCTGGAACCTCAGCACGCCAGGCTGAGGCAGGAAGATTAGTGTGAATTCAAGTCCGAGAGGTGGGAAGGAAGCAAGCGCAGTGTTTGCTCTAAATAACAACACTGTTGGTGAAGGGAAGGCAAAACTGAGAGTTGCTCCAGGCAAAGCTCTGTGGTGACACTGGAGAGAGCGCGGCACACAGAACAAAGCAGGGATCACCCAGCAGGGCCCAGCACCACCTGTGTCAGGGTTCAGCACGCCCACCGTCAGCCATGCCCACCTACACCTGATGTAGAAGCCCTTTTTAACATGGTTCGGATCTGTGCGGGTCACATAGTGGCATGATTCTGACAGTGAGATGATTGTAGACAAAAAAACTGATCAACTCATCAAACCTCATCAGAACACTGCACAGAAATGTATCAATAAAGACAATTCCTAAAAACAAAATTGAAGTTTTGGAAATGAATTCTGAGTATTCTATAGAGAATTGGAGAAAATAATGGAGGTAGGTGTGAGGCTGGGAGGGTTACAGTGTTTTCTGTCTGGGATCTATGCATGCATGTCAGGTACATGTATGCAGTATATGGTGTGTACTTGGTTTAGGATATGTACTTGTGTGATGTGTACCTAGGTGTGCAAGGCTAAAGGCACTTGCATATAAATGTGTGAGTATATTCAATGGTGTGTCTGAGTTGTGTGATTCTGTGTATGTTTTGTGTGTATGTGTGAGGTGTGTACATGGGATATATATAAATGCGGATGCATGTGGGTGTATGTGTACAAATGTGGTGTCTATAATGTGAGTTCACATATATATGTTGAGTATGGTGGGTACATGTTCTGTACCGATGGATGAGTGTGTATGTGAAATACATATGTGTGAGTAGGGAGCTCTGGTACATGCCTGTGTGTGCACATCTGTGCATGGATGGTGTGTATATGTGTATTCACATGCAGGTGGTGTGCGCATGCTTCCCATGCATGTGTGTCTGCCTTCCATCACAATCTACTCCTCGCTGGGCTGACCTGTTCCTTAGAGTCATGTCTGGCAAATTTGTCCTTAATGCAGGTTAGGCTCCTCTAAGAGGGGTTCCCTGTGGCATCAGTGGGTGCCACAGTGACCACAAACAAGGAAAACAGTGCAAAAAGTGTTTGTCCATTGCTGGGACCTGGATTGGAAGGGTTCTGTGGACTGTGACCCTCCGACCTGTGTCTCTAGGGCCACTGTGATTACAGATGTAGGGCATCAGGCAGGCCTCGCCTGATGTGGTCAGCCTGCCGTGAAGTGCCCGACAGCTGAACCCAACAGGGTCTTTGAGTTACCCTTTCCCAGATGACTGCATCTTCTGCTTGCCAGCAGCCTACCTGTCCACCCACTAGGCTCTTTCATCCCACTATACCCACCAAATCTCCCTCAAGCCCTAAGGCGAGTGAGGAAGTGTAAACTATCAGAAAAGCCGGGGAAGCCTGCCTGGGGCATAGGGGCACAGGGTGCGTAGGTCTCTAGAATGGGGCGGGCCTCCTCTGGGCGGAGTTTCTGGGCGGGGCCTCCTCTGGGCGGAGTTTCTGGGCGGGGCCTCCTCCAGGCAGAGTTGGCGTCTTCCCTGCTTGGGGCTTGCACTGGGCATGACTTTCCCTGGAATGGGCAGGACTTCCACTGGAAGAGTAGAGCCTTTTCTTCGTGAGGTTTTCCTTGTGTGGAGCTTCTGGGGGGTGCTTTACCAGGGCACGACTTGTTCAGTCCCCAGGCGGGGCTTCCTCTGGGTGGAACTTAGGTTGTCTGGGCAGGCCTTGTTCTTATTGGTTGCAGCCTTCCCTGGAAGGGGCTTTGCCTGGGCGGGGCTTGCCTTCTGAGGGGTCGCCGCAGCCCAGCCCAGTGTAGGAACATTTTTACTAATTTTTTTTTTTTTTTTTTTTAAGCCCTGGGCTGCCTTCCTGAGTGACCACAGTTGGACGGGTATCAAAGGCACATGCCCTCAGACTCCACGATCTGGATTTGCCACTTCAAAATCCATGCTCTAGGGGGTAATTAGCGTGGCTTCTGCAGCTGCTGGAGGCACAAGTGAGGCCTCCAGGAGCTCAGTGCCAGGGCCTGGCTGTATCCTATTGGGCCCCATCCCTGCCACGTGGGCCAAGGAGAATCTGGCCTTGCAGCCTGAGGAGGCGGATTAGCCCCACCCCGCTCTGAAGACAGAGCGGTTGGGTCATGGATGGAGAGTTTGTTGATTTAATGTGCAGCCACCTGTTTGGTGACAGCCAAGTGCTGCTATCTCCTTTCTTCCAGTAGGACCGCAAGGTCTGTCGCGTGCTCCTCTGGGCGTGGTGATTTGCTGTTTGCACTGCGCGGCATGCAGCACAGCCTCTAGCTTGGGTCAGGCTGTAGGGTGGCCCAGGCCTCCTGCTGGCTCCTCCCCCAGGCTTTTGTCCTCTCCCTGTCCTTTGGAACTAGTCATTCCCTTCTTAGGAAAGCTCTGTCATTGCAGAGAGGGAGAATTTTGCTGTGTACTTTTCCCGAGGCCGCGGCTGGGAGCCAGCCTCTGCCAGAAAAGCCTCCTTCTCACAGGGCCCCAGTGTTTCCCCTGCAGGTGCTCTGCGCCTTCACTGGTGGGTCCGACCCTCCCCTTGGCTGGGCATTGCCACCTAGGCCTGGCAGCACAGCTACATGTCCCTTTTCTGGGCTCTTCCCTAACTTCAGCCCTCAAGCTGTTTTAGGAGAATTGCAAGTTGAAGGCCAGCCTGGGCAACTTAGCAAAACTCTGTCTCTAATAAATGAAAAGGGACTCAGTAGTAGAGCACTTTCCTGGCATGTGTGGGATCTTGGATTCAATCCCCAGCGTACACACCCGCACACACAAAGCGTGCTTCTTTGTGTCATGGATTTCCTGAGGGCAGTCTTCTTTGTGTCTTATCCCAAAAGCCCAGCTCAAGTCAGGCAGTTGCATGTGGTCATGGGAGAGTCTGTGCCCAGGAAAGGCGTAGACAGATGGAGGTGTGGGCCTGGGCAGGTCTCCAGGTGTGTGGAGGTGGGAATGCGTTCCAGTGGGCTCATGGCCCACGCAGGCCTGGTCTATGCCACTCACCTGGCAGAGAGGATGATGACCCGTGCCTCCAACTCCCGCGCCTCCATCAGCAGGGCTGTCACATTCTTGGTCCCCGGATCAAACTGTAGCACCTTCTCAGCCTGCAGTGTGAGCAAGAATGTTAGCAACTGGTGAGGCCAAGGGACATAGTGCCTCAGTGGCGAGAGTGGGGCCGAAGCCGCTAGGAACCCCGAGGCAGCTCAACTATGGCTGCCGGGCCTGCACTTGCCACCTGCACTGCCGCCTGCCTTCCTGGCTTCTGGCCTGGCCTGGCCCTACTCTGGTCCTGTCTCTGGCCTGCTGGTTCTCCTTCAGTCACTCTGCTCTGTTTTGCTTTCTCTGCACTCTGCTTCCTTCTCATTCCTGGCCTCATCTTTGCACTGAGCATGCAAGCTGGAGTGGACCAAGATTCAGAAAGAGACGTGCAGCAGAGAGGAAGTAGAAAGAGTTTTGGAATGCAATTGGGAATGGAGATGGGGCCGACTTTTCCAAAACCGTGGGAGATTCTCTCACTCAGCCTGAGTCCTCAGGCCCCCGCAGGAGCAGCCTGGGCTCTGGCGGGCAGCCAGATGGTTGGGCTCCCTCCTGGCGTTCCACGAGGAAACCCCGGGGGGTCCTGCAGATTTGCATGCACTTCCCAGAGAGCAGCTTCTCCTGCGTCCTGCCTGCGTCAAGGGTGCAGGCCAGGGCCGTGGCGGGTGGGCCATGGGCACCCACGCCGCCCAGCCTGCCCTCTCCTGCCTGCCTGCTGCCTGCCTTGACCTGGCTGTTCTCACTGCTCAGCCCTGCGGCTCGGTGCGGCTGCGCCTGGCGGTGGCCCTCACAGCCAAGGCGGCACAGGCCGGGACTCGCTAGTCGGTGGGTGGCGTGCACGTCCATGCATATATACCTTGGGTCCGCGCTTGTTGTCATAGGACAGTTGGTCGAGGTTTTCATAGTTCCTTTTTTTACTCTGATGAATAATGTGCACAGAGAAAATATGCAGACACAGAAGAAGATTATAAACGGTTGAAAATGACGGCGCTAAAGCAATCACACCACCTCCTCGGCACGTCTGCAGACGGGCACGTACCTGGAGCTCGCAAACACCGAGGCCCGGGGTGGGCTGGGGGCCAGGTGGAGCTAGGGGTGGGGGCATACAGGGGCTGGCGCCATACAGGCTCTGGCCACAGAGCTAGACGCCTGGAGACAGTGGCGCAGGAAGAAGGGAGACCCTGTCCGCGTCCACCCTTCAGGGTCCCGCCTCCGCCCCCAGCCCAGCATGCACCTGGTGTGTGGCCCCATAGTGCCCCGCTCCCATGTCAGTCCTGAGCAGGGCAGGAGACCCCCAGGGCCTGCCCACAGGTCCCTCCAGCCCCACTTCTCCTCCCTCCCACCGCCCTGAGGGTAGGGATATTCTCTTCTCACTAACTGGTATGGCCACACCCTCGGGCCCACAAGTGAGCGCAGGTGTAAGTATGCTAGAACATGAAGCGTGTGGGCTTGCGGGGTGATGTGTGGGCATCTGCATCATCTGCAGAAGTCTGCTCAAGGAAGACGGGGTGGGGAAGCTGGGGTCTGAATATGCGTGGGAGCGCACATGTGTGTGTATGTGTGTGTGAGAGAGGCAGAGCTGATTGGTGCACGTGAGGGTGTGTGGGCTCATAGGGGACACACTTGTGTGTGCCCAAGCACCTGAACCCTTATGGGGCCCACACAGGTGAGGTCTGAGTGTGTCTGGGAGGTGTGGAGAGCCTAGGGAGTGTGTGTGTGCAAGATCCAAGCACACTGGGTGTGTAGGGGTATGCAAACCAGTGTGAATGTATGTGGCAATCCATGTGGCTGTGTGTGGGCACAGCAGGAGGGAAGCTGCCTGTTGGGCACTGGGAATGGGGACCCTGTTACCCTCAAGCTCTTAGCCAGCCTTCCCCCAGACTTGGCAGACCCCCAGGACAGGACCCCCAGGACGTTCTGGGTCTGCCTTTGCTCCCAACCTGTGCCCTCTACTCCCTCTGGAGACCTCTGCCACCTTGGGTTTCCTGGAGTGAGGCTAAGAGTGATGAAGCCAACTCTGTCCCCGCAGACAAAGCATGCTCCCGCCCCACCCTCCTCTGGCCCCTACGTCCCCACCCCCAACCGGGGCCTCCTCCCCTCTGCCTGGCTGGACATGGGGCCTGACGCCCAGGGCCCTGGGCTGGGTGGAGGTGTCCAGGCCTGCTGCGCCTCAGCCTGGCCATAGGGATGGGCACGGAAGGGAGCAGGGGTCACTGGGACCCCCAAAAGTCCTGCTCTCATCTCCGGCAGCTACACAGAGTGGAGGCTGACCTTGGCTGGGTGTCTGTGTCGAGGACTCAGGTCCCATGAGGTGTGTGGAGCCCACCTCTGGGATGGATGGGAAGAAAGGAGGGGCAGGGCACAGGGATGGGCACCCCGTGCTGTGGGTAAGAGGGGAGATGTCCGTGGAGGGGCCTTTGGTGAGGACTAAGGGCGGCCAAGAAGACAAGGCCTCTGAGTGGACAGGAATGGATCTTGGCAGCAAGAGGACGACTCCTCCAGGAAAGAGGCAGGAGCCCGAGGGGGCATGTCCTGCACCTTGGTGGGCGGGCTGCCTGGTAGGGGCAGGTCCAGCGTGGCCCCCGAGGGTGCTGCAGCCACGGAACTTGCAAGAGATCCCCTGCTGCAGTGGGTGAGCCCGGGTCTTGGGGGCGTGTCCCCGTGCGGTGGGCGGGGGGAGTGGCTGCCGGGCGGGGCCTGCGCTGCGGGGCGGGGCGGGGTGTTTGCGGAGCTCCAGGTGGTCCGGCCCTGGCCCGGCAGGGACTGACACAAAGGAGAGTTCGACTAATGGCAAAAGCGAGTGAAATGAGCCGAGGACAGGCCGGGGCGGGCGCCGCCAGACGCGTGGTGCTGAGCATGCAGGATGGAGAGAGAGTGTCACAACGAGCCACAGATAAGCGGCCCGCGGGCTCAGCGCCCCGCGCCGCGCTCGCTCACCTTGGACTCGCGCTCCTCCAGCAGCGTCTCCAGGCGCTTCTGCGCCGCCCGGCCCTCGTGGTCGTCGCTGACCAGCAGGATGATGTGGTTCCAGCTGTACACGCGCATCATCTCGAACCAGACGCTCGACTGGTGGGAGTAGGGCGGCACGGTGCGCAGGAAACTCAGGTGGATGCTCTGCGGGGCGCAGGGGCTGCTGAGGAGGCCTGGCCCCGACGTCCCGCCCCCGCCGATCCCCTGCTCGCCGCCCCCTCTGCTCTGAGGAGGGGTTCCAGGCACTTGTCTCTGAAATGGCTGCGGGGTGGAGTTCACCACCTCTGAAGTCTGCCCTCTCACTGGACAGCGCGGGCTCAGGACAGGCCAAGACCCCACTGGGTCTTCAGGGAGTCGCCCCGCGTGCCAATAGCTATTAGGAAGTTGTTATAGTGCGCAGGAGTATTCCAAAAACTGTGTGTCAGCGGGTTGGCCCACTGCGGAGCTCAGAGCTCCACAAGCTGAGGAGAGGAGCGGCGAGCCTCAGGGAGGGTGCCCCTCCTAGGCCCTTCCCTTCCTCAGGGCTCTTTTCTAGCCCTCTCTCCTTCCCTCTGGCCATGAAATGAGCAGCTTTTCTTCACCACAGCCTTCCACCACGATGCTCCTGCCTCGGATCCAGCTGACCACCAACCAATGCTTAGAAGCCCAAACATTTGTCCCTCAAGCTGTATCTGTCAGCATCTTGTCTCAGCGATAAAAAGCTAATACCCAAGTCTGCCCAATGGGACCTAAATATCCTATCTCTTCACCAGAGTTCAAAGCCTGCCAGTGCCTGCCAGTGGACACCCTTGGGTCCTCCAGGTGAGCACTAGACCCACACTGATTTTGCGGTCCTCTGAGGCCTCTGGTTACTTTTCCGGGCTTCCTCTTGGCACCTCTGTGGCACGCTGCAGGGTGGGCCGCAGGGTGGACCTTGGCCTGGCTCTGGTAGTTTTGCTGTGCAGGGGCTGGCTGGTTGCTACTACCCCAGGGCCAGGTGTAGTCATGAAGTTTGGTCTCAGGCAGGAGACCTGTTGTTGGCCTGTGACCAGTATCTGCGGCTGCTGGTCTCTCATTTGCCCCTGGCTGGCTTCCTCTGTGAGACCGTTTTCCTTTCCTCTGTATATGAAGACACTAGTGCCCAGGAGGGGTCAGGAGGTGGCCAGAGTGCTCCAGAATAAGAGCTCTGAACGTTGGGGTGCTGGGGCAGGGTGCAGTCACCTGGGAGCAGCAGTGTGGGTGCCCAGACTGCTGGTTTCCAGAGTCCCCTCGCCTGGGCCCTCCTTCCGAGTCCTCCGTCTGAGGGGATACTTACTCTGTTCAGGAGCCTGGTCTCCCTCTGCCCTTGCGAGGCACACCCCCACCCCAAGACCCCTCAGATGTGCTTCAGCTGGGTGGGCCAACCTTGAAAACTGCCACTGTTTTGTTGGTGAGGCAAGGCCTCACTATGTAGTCAGGCTGGCCTTGAACTTGCTTATGTAGCCCAGGCTGGCCTTGAAGTCATGGCACTCCTGCCTCCGTCTCCCTCCTGAGGGCTTGAATTGTAAGAATGTGCTACCACGACCATCAGGTTTGGATTGTTTGAAACAGAGTCTTGCTATGTAGCTCAGGCTGGCCTTGAACTCACTACAATGCTGGCCTTCCGTTCAAGATGTGCCACAGTGCTTGACATTGTAAGGCAGCTTTGTCTGGGGCTGGGGCTGGGAGAGGAAAGGATACTAGAAACCCAGACCACCCACTTGGCTCATGCCCCCACTGGATTTTGCCTGGCAAGTGACCCTCCCTGCTTGAAGGTGGCTCTGAGCAGGCTGTGACACTCTCCTGGCCTCTTGGTGGCCAGCCAGCTCCCAGCTGGCGGGTCCTCTCAGAAACTGCAAACCCGGGGCTGGTGAGATGGCTCAGTGGTCTAAAGCACCTACTTAGAACAAGCTTAGCAAA
>NDGN010565700.1:0-22331 GCA_002564285.1 Tympanoctomys barrerae | reverse complement strand
ATAATAGCATCAAGAAAATTTAAATCCTTAGAAATTAACTCAACCAAAGAGATAAAAGACATTTTCAGTGAAAACTGCAGTACTCTGACAAAGGTGATCAAAGAAGACATCAGAAATGGATAGATATCTCCTTTCCTGGATAGACCAAACCAATACAGTAAAAATGGCCATATTTTGAAAACTGATACACAAATTTAACAAAATTCAAATTAACATACCAACAAAATTTCTTACAGTTCAAGAAAAAACAACCCTAAAATTCCCATGGAATCAGAAGAGACCCAGAGTAGCAACAGCAACAAAAGTAAAGTATGAAACGTTACAATCCCTGACTTCAGGCATTACAAAGATACAGTGTTTAAAAAAAGCATAAAACTGACATGTAGATGAGTGGAACAGAGTAGTGGAGGTAGAAATAACTCCAGGCACATTCAGCTTTCTGATCTTCAACAAATGGACCAAAAACTTACCCTGGAAGAGAGACCGTTTTTAGTAAGCAGTGCTAGCAAAACAATTATCAATGTACAACAGATTCAATCTACACCCATGTTGTTCATTGTATGCTAAAACAAAAACGAACTGAATCATGGATATAAATGCTAAAACATAAGCACTTAATCTGGTGGAAGATGAAATAGGTAAAATTCTTGAAAAATCTAGATGGACACAGAACATTCTGGATAGGATCCTAGTTGTACAAGATAAAGCATTAAGAATCAGTAAATGGGATCATATCAAGGAAAAAGCTTCCACATAGAGAGGGAAATAAAAAACATGGTAAAGAGACAAGATATAGAATGTGAGAAAGTTTTTGCAAACTATTGCTCAGACAGAGAGCTAATGTTGAATATGTAGAAATCTCCAAAAACCTAGATGCCATGATATAAGACCCAATCAAAAAATAAGTCAACTAAAAAGAATAGACATGTCTCAAGTACAAATAGTCAATATACACATGAAAAAATACTCAACATCTCTGGCCATTGTAGAAATGCAATTTAAAGCAACACTGAGATTCTATTTTACTCCAGAAAGAATGGCTATCAAGAAATTAAATAATAGCAGTTGTTGATGAGGCTACAAAGAAAAAGGAACCTTTCTACCATTGGTAGAAATAAAAACTAGCACAACCATTATGAAAATAATATATAGCACTTACAATTATAGGATTATAATTCTTCAAAATCCTAAAAATGGAAATTCAGTTTGACCCAGCTATTCCATTTCTACGTATTTTCTTTCTCATGAGAGTTAAAGACATCATAGTACAATGATATGTACCTATGCTTATAGTAGCACAGTTGATAACAGCTAAAGTGACATATATGCACATCAACAGATTAATGAAGCAAATGTAGCACTTCTATCCAATGTAGTACTCTGCCACAAAGAAGGATAAACTTGAGTCCTTTTAAGGGAAATTGATGCACCACAAGACCACAATGTTTAGGGAAATAAATCAGACACAGAAACTTACATATCACACAGCTCCTCTTATATAAGGAACTGAAATTGTAAGTAAAGAGCAAAATAAAAGAAAGATAATACGAAATGGGGAGATAAATCTTTTGTAAAAGGGAAGGAGACCAAAACAGAGGATGGGGAAAGGGAGAGAAAAGGAAAGATAATTAAAATGTGTTATGTATAGGTAGCAATTCCTCAAGAAGACTGTAACTATTGTGTGCTGTGAACAGGTATTAAAAATAAAATTCTAGGGCTGGGGAGATGGCTCAGTAAATTAAGTGCTTCCCTGGCAAGCGCAAGGGCCTGAGTTTGATCCCCGGTTCAAAAAAAAAAAAATTCTACCTGATAAATCTTTATGCTTCTTAGAAGAATAAATGAAAATGAATAGAAAAATAAGAAAAAAAACTACTTGTACTAATAGAGAGTTCAGAAGGAGAACTGTAAGTCATTACATCAACATCTGAGGGAGAATTATAAGTAGTTACATTAATATAATGTACTTTTACAACTTAAACTAGAAAAAGTGAAAGCTCAACCAAAGTTAGCTGAATGAAAGAAATAACAAAGATTAGAGCGAAGATAAGTTACATAAAGATTACAAAAACAATTGAGAAAATTAATGAGATCAAAAGTTCATCCTTTGACAAGACCACCATATTTTATAGTAATAGCTATTACTATATTTTATACTAGACCTTTATAGATAGGTGGACAAAGAAAAAAATAAAGCAGATTTTCCTAAACTCAGAAAAAAAATGGAGACATTACTAGAAACAATGAGGACTGTTGGAGGAACAACTGTATGCTAATAAACTGGTCAACCTAGGCGAAGGGGACTCATTCCTAAAAGCATGAAACTTACTGAGACTAAATCATGAAGCAATACAAAATCCAAAGAGGTCTCAAAGTGAGCCCTCACCTGTTTGCTTGACTGTTTTTCTCCAAGGATAGGAAACCTTTCATGCGGGAAGGACAGCGAACGTGGTGCTGGGAAAACTGACTATCCACGTGCGAATGGAGATGGGCTCTTGCCTGCCAGCACTGGCAAAATTTACCAAAGACTTAAAGGTAGGGCTTAAAACAATTCTCACAAGGAAAAATAATGGCAAAATCTTCCCAATACTGAATTTGGCAATAGTTTCTTGGGTTTATGACAAAAGTCACAGACGAAATGAGAAAGCAAACCCACTGGACTTTACGCAATCTAAAACATTTAGTGTATCAAAGGGCCTCAGGGCTTGGGAGTGTAGCTCAGAGGTAAAATCTATCCCTAGCATGAACAAGGTGCTGAATTCCATCCTCAGTAACCCAAACCAAGCAAGCAAACAAAAATATGCTAAATATTCCAAGTATCTGTTCTACTCCTCTGTTAGATTCTGAGTCCTGCAGACAAGATCTCTGTCTTAGTCATCTCTGAACCTCCCACAGTAAATGCCAATAATGTTTCTGCTTTAAAGGGAAAACCCCACTATAAGTAAAGTAAAAAGGTGGCCCACAGAGGGGGAGAAATATTTCCAAATCAAATGCGTGATTAATATCCACAGCAACCCTAAAATTCAACACTTTAACAATGATTGGATTTAAACAGGCAAAGGCCTTGATATTGTCCAAGGAAAATAGACAAATACCCAATGGCACATGTAGAAATGTTCAACATTATTAGTCATCACAGAAGTGGAAATCAAATCACCTTGAGATTCCATCTCACACACATTAGGATGGCCACTGTCAATAAAACCGCAAAGTAACAAGACTTGGAAGGGTGTGGAGCAAAGGAAACACCAAGTATGGGAAGGAAGAGTCCTGGGAATTCCCTGTCCTGGGAATCTCCCTGCCCCATTTGCTCAAAATCCCTGCTCATGGTTGGTGCCAAGGGTTGTGATGGAGGAGGACAGGTGGGGAGGTTGGGGATGGGGAAGCTGGGAATCTCCCAGGTTGTCTTGAGCTCTGAGGCACTAAAGGGCATGTGGAAGATCCTTTGGAACAATCTTCATCCCTGCTCCTGCAGTGAGCAGTGGACAGAGACCCAGTGTTGAAGAGCTGTCCCTACACAAAGGTTCTTTGACCTGCATGGTAAGGATCAAGAAGTTTTGCCTCAAAATCTGTGCTATCTTCTGTGTGCCACATCACACTAGCTGAAGAACTTTAGTAAGTCACTCACATTTCTTGGCCTTCAGTCTCTGTCTATAAAATGGAACAGTATCTGGAAAGCCCCACTGTCAATGCTGATGTGAGAGTCAGATGGACACAAGATACAAATCATGATTACTCGTGCTACAGGCATGTAAGTGTTTGGATCCAGATTTTGACCCAGAGCATGTGCCTGGTGTGTGTATGGGTGAAGGTCGGTCAGAGGGGAGCAAACTGGCTACAGTCTAATACAGTACCTGCACCACAGGTCATGGTCTTCTTCCTGGGCTCAGTCCTTGCCCCAGAACCCCGACAACCAAAGTCTTCACAGAATAGAAAGCTGGAAGGAAGAGCTGGCCTTGGCATCCTGGCACACACCAACACGCAGGAGTCTATGTGGAGCTATCTCACAGGTAGCTCTGGGAAGTGCTCAGTCCAAAGCCCTCAGGGTGGGGCAGAGTTCAGCAGAACCCAGCTCAGAAAGGTCTGCAGCAGGCAGTGTGGGGCTGGAGAAGGTGCATGGGGTAAGACTCACCTATCCCTGAGCTCCTGCTCAGCCAGCACCTGAGGGCACCCCAGGCTTCTCCACCGAGGCCTCCAGAGTCGCATGGGGCATGGCTGGGGCAGGCAGGGTCTCAGCAGGAGGCCCAGGCCTGTTAGCAGTATGGTGGCCAAGCCAGCAGCCAGCAGAATCCCTGAAAGGTGGGCAATGAGAGAGGATGGGATTCATGATAGACCCTCAGAATCTCTCTTGAGCTCTAACTCCTCAGGGTTCTTCCCTTCTTGTGTCTTGTGGTCTCTCACTGGGAAACTCTCCCCTCACCCCCAGCCCTTCCTGCCTTGAGTGTGTGACTGTCAGTTGGTGTCTGTGAGTGTGTGAGAGCTGTGCTACCAAGCCCAGGGCCTTCCTTGAAGCTTCAGCCATGGTTGGGCAGTGTCCTCTCTGCCATGGGCAGAACTGGGTTTCTCCCTGACTCAGGACCCTACCTGGAGAGCTCAGTGCAAATTACTGACTGATAGGGCCAGAGAATGGGGAAGAGAAGCTACCCTACCTGCATGCAATCCAGGTTCTTTACCTGAAAATGATGACCTATTCAAGAAAAAGGTCATTCACCATGTGTATATCTCTGTATCTTTCTGCCCTTCTGGGGGCTATACCTGAGCCAAAAAAGCGCTGACACACACCTGGGCCCTGCCACATGGAGCCCCTGCACATCCTTGCTCCAGGCTGCCCTAACTATGTGAGTACCGGTGATTGCTGCCCAGTCTGGGCCCAGGAGCAGCTCTCGCTGGAGGATGCCAAGCCTGCCCAGTTGATATGGGGAGGAGGGCTGTATGGGAGCCAGGCCAGGGCCGCAGCCTGCCCCCTCTTCTTGTACCCGCACCACAGCAATGCTCTCGGGCTGCCCATTGTCATGAAACACATATGTTCCAGGATCTAGGAACTGGTGGACAAACCTGGGGGAGTAAAGAGCCGAAATGTGGAGGGCTGCCTTTCAGGGCTGGGTGTCTGCAGGCCATGCCAGTCCTCTGTTCCCGCAGAAACAGCCCAGTCTACTTATACTGAAGATAAGGCTCAGCCTGATGGCAGTCCCAACCCAGCTGGCACCAGAGGCCAGCCGGCTGCCCAGAGTCTCTTGGGGTGCACATGCACAATCTTCCTACTTGTCCTCCAAGGGAGGCTGTGACTTGCACAAGAGGCTCAGACATGCCCCAGTCCCCAGCCCCCAGGTAGTGCCACTGTCACCTTGAGACGTTGACCTGTGTCTCTTGCACCAGATGGTGGAGTCTCCTGAAAGCTCCAAAGTCCCAGTGGGGGTTGCTGTTGAGCAGATGCTGCCTCTGGTACACAGGGTAGTGACTAGCTGAGCGGTCTGGGGAACAAGCAGGCCCGACTGAGGTCCAGAGCCTTCCCCAGTCCCAGCCTTGAGTAGACTGGATCTGGGAGCTCATGCCAGGTCTTAAGTGATTGGAACGGAGACATTCTCAGTGAAATGCCATGTGTGGGATGGTGTGAACAGCAGTCCAGGGTAAGTGCTTCTGCACTCTGCCAGCAGGGGGCACCCCAGAGCTGCATGCCTCTGTAGTGAGCACAGTTGATCGTCTGGAATACCGCACTGGAGAGCTACACCATGGTGCAGCTGAAGCAGGCCCGCAGCAGGCACTTAATGTGTGGATGGAGCAGCAAAAGGATGGGCAAAACCTCTAAGGAGTGGACGGAAGTACAGGTGTCTTTGCCCAAGGTGGGGCTACCAGTGTGGAGGAGAGGAATGTAACTGAGTTCATGGGACAGGACATCAAGGCTTAGGGAGCGTTGGGCCACGTGGGTAGGGAAGGACCAGGGACCAGGGACCAACACAAAGCTCATTTGCAGCTTTGGTCCACAGCAGCCTGCACTTCTGATTCTCTTGCCTCCGGCTCTATTTCTCTCATGACTTTATTCTGCAGGCCTTTGGGCTGTCCCCACTTCAGTCAACCCAGTGGCCATAGATCAGGCAACACTGTGTGAGAGCAGATGGGATGAGGCAAGGGATGCCCACCCAGCCCACAGCAGAAGCGGGGGAGGTGGGGAGCTAAGGCTGATTGAGGGCCTGAGACCAGTGCATGCAATGCGGTGGGAGGGTCAGGGTCAGGAGGAATAGGACCCTATTCCACCAAAGAGGGCTGTCTGTTCGAGGAACTAGGCCTGCTCTGTGGGACTCACAGGCGTGGGAGTCCTAGGAAAATGACAGGCGTTAGCTTATCCACAGGACGACATCCCTTGTTAACACTGATGGCCCACTAGGAGGAGCTACAGGGCTTCCAGGAGCAGTTCTGCAGAGCTTCAGACCCCGCAAGACAATAGTGTGGCAGTTCCTTCTCATGATCAGTGGGTGGCCCAGCACCTTGCTTCTGGGTCCTGGGCTGCAAGGGACTCACAGAATAATGGAACTGGGAAATCTTTTCTCTATTACCTGTTTTTATAAAGAAACAGGCCCAGGGTGCAGTCAACAACTGGGTTGAAACCCAGGCACAGTATAGCCTGATTCCTCCCTGTAGAAGCCCAGTCTGTATATGGGGTCACCTTTACAGGAAGAGGGTGACAGAGCTAGGGGGTCCCGCAGGTCCCGCTTACAGGCAGCACTCACTGTGGGGGAGAAGATGGAGCTGGAAGAGGATTGCATCTCCTGCTGCCAGACAGACCACTGGGTTTGGAATGTGGGGGCCAATTTGGGGGGGCTCTGGGTCTGTGGTCCCATTGAGTCTCTGCAGCTGGCGGCTGGATGCAGGTGGTTCTGGGAACATTTGGGGAAGTCATGTTCAAGACCTGGCTTGGCTGGGAGGCATGGGCTTACCTGTCAACCCCATCTATCTCCCTTTCCTGAAAGCTCTCAATGCAAACATCTTCCCTCCGGGCCCTTCTGGGGCATCTGCCATACACTTGCCTCTGAATACTCTACACATAGTGAAAGGTTTGCTGGGGTTGTGGATGGGGTGGGGAAGGCCTCTGCCTTGCCTTCCCTGGAGGAACATAGCCATGCCCTGTTCCCTCTCACCCTCCTTCAAAGTCCTCACCTGGGTGCCCCTCTTCTGTTTACCTTGGAAGAAGGAGCCAAGCATGTCAGCTCTGGAGATGATGAAGCCAAAGATTCCATGGGGGCTGAAGTGGACCAGGTGGACCCGAGCACTCCCTAGGAAGGGCTGCTCAGGGCCCAGAATGCCAGAGAGCTCCTGAGAAAATGCAGCATCCAGTGCCAGGCAGCATGAGGGCAACAGAGAGAAAAGAAAGTTCTAGCTTGCCTCTGAGGTGCTTAGGGTTTAGTGAGGTGGCTTCTACCTCTCGGGAGGCAGATCCTTCTCACTGGTGCCCATGCAGGTGGCCTCTGGAACCCTGGTCCCTGCTTCTTGTCAGATCGTGTGAGGACACTTCCCAGGCCCTCACTGATCAATGGCAGTAGGTACAACTTTTTGGTAGGCAAGAGTCTGTCCAGGGCCAGCCCCATCAGGACCAGATCCTGTTTCTCACCACTCTTCAGGACAGCACTACCGCTCATCAACCCCCTACCACAATACCCTATACCCCTAGCATATCTGGCCCTGGGACCAGAGGCAGGGCTCTGGCAGGGCTGACCTCACTCAGAGGTCCATGCTGAGTGGTCTCTGAGCCTCACTTCCTGTGCCGTAAAGCAGCATGCATGCCTTCTGTGGCTCCTTCTGGCTTTCGGATGGCATGGTGAGCATCAGCATAAAGGGAAAGGCCCACAGACAGCGAGCTGAGCAGGCACTGTCAGCTAGCAAATGGGCCTTCCTGGTATGCTTGGTGGCTGTTTCTCTGCAGCTGCAGGGGCTGAGTGGCTTCATGTCCCTTGCCCCCAGCGGGCTGAGACTTTTTTTCCATGTTAGCCTTCCCTGAGAGGGGCTTACCCTCTGGACAGTGTCCCCTGCCTCCGTTTTCATGCTGAGGATCAGCTCCTTGCTGGGGCCCCAGGCCAAGGAGAGCTGAGGGGCCCTGGACAGACACTGGATGTCACAGAGCTCTTCTGATGAGACATACTCCCAGCACTGGCAGCTACAGAGGAGAGAGAAAGGGTGGGAGGCTATCCCAGCAGCAGATGGATGTAGCTCAGCCTGTGAAGGACCTTTAGGAGGGACAAAGGGGGCCCTCACCCCTCTCTCTAGGGAGAGTGAGCTACCTGCCTCCTCAAGGGTCTTTGCACTGTAATGGAGGCCAGGCTTGTTGTGCTAGTCCAGGAGCCAGGACTACCCCAGCATGGACCAGGATTCTCAATATTCCGGCTTTGGGCATCCTGCTGAGGGAAGCTGGGGAGGAACCTATACATTCTGGAAGGCTCCTGGTGGTCCAGGGGACATTCTTTTCTGACTTATCCACAGGTCAGCAGGTAGATCAGTGCTGAGGCCGGGGGTGGGGGGGTCCCCAGGTTGGCACATGTGGGGGATCAACACCTGCACTTGTCACAGGGCCTGGAGCATGGGCCCTACTATCCCTGGAACTTGCCCCTCCCCAGCTGCCACCAGGCCTGGTGTTGGCCAGACTCTCAGAAAGTGCTGACCAGGCTGGCCTCTGGAGGGCGCTCACACTGGCTCAGTGTCCAGCAGGGGTGGCAGCACCATGGCCTGTAGGTGGGCCCCTTGGGGATGGGAGGACCTCTTTGCAAAGGTTCTGCTGCTCTGGGGAGCTGTCATCACTCACATGCCCAGGGCCATGCTGAGCTGCCCACCTCCTGGGTGGCAGAAGGAGGCACAGTTATGGGTCTGGGGAGACACACACTTGTGGGTGGCAGCCAGGCGGACGTCTCCAGGTGGGCAGCGCTGGACAACCTGCAGAGTTGGCAAGAGGTTTTGGCCCTGGAGGTCTGGTGGGCACCTTTTCGCATCAGAGAACATTTGAAGGACTCAGGGTTCCTATTTAGTCACTGTACTAACAGCAGTCTTACGAACAGAAGGTTCATCTCCCTTGGGAGATGACTAAGGTGCAATCAGGGAAGGCTTCCTGGAGGAAGAGTTAGAGACACTAGTTGTGCAGTCAAACTGTGAGAGGGACACTAGAAAGAGAGCCAGAACTCAGGTGATCATGTGTGCCAGGAGAAGTCCCATGGCTGGACAGGTCTGTAGGAGGTTGCTGTTTGGTGAGGCCATGTCTGCATTATCCCGAGTGGCCTCCTGACAGTGTAAACCTGAGGAAGGAGCTGGGTAGCTGTGGCCACATCCCTGGTGGACACATCCACAAAGACCTATGTCCCATCTGGAGGGCCCTACTGTTTGAGGTCTATGATCTCCAAACCTGCTTGTGCCTCCACCAGGAGACAAATGATCATAAGAATGTAACCTGTATCGCACTGTACAAAGAGAATGATTAAGATGCAAATGTAATGCCAAGGAGAGGGAAGATGAACACAAGTAGCTGGCGTGTTTGTGGCTAGTCCTGAGCATGCCCACTGTGGCCGTGTGAGGAGCCTGGGTCCTGCCTGCTTTCTGCTCTAGGCTAGCAGTGGTGAGTGGAACAAGGGAGTCACCTACTGGAGCAGAGAGGAGTTTGAGGATCCCCATGAAACAAGGCACATTTTGCCTGAGGGTCTGGCCTCCACAGGGAGCTCACCTCTGACTCCCTCCAGTCCTCCAACCTGCAGGGGCAAGAAGCAGGCCAGGGCTCCAGACAGCTGCCAGGACTGGAGGAAGTACGGCTGGCATGTGCAGCCAGGGAGGGGCATCCTGGCTCTCAGGGCTGGCTGGCTTTTCCAAAGGGGACAGAGCCAACTTGGAGAACCAACAGGGAATGAGAAGGCACTGGGAGTGGGTGTGCTT
The DNA here is from genome assembly GCA_002564285.1 of Tympanoctomys barrerae. Classification (NCBI taxonomy): domain Eukaryota; kingdom Metazoa; phylum Chordata; class Mammalia; order Rodentia; family Octodontidae; genus Tympanoctomys; species Tympanoctomys barrerae. The sequence continues at coordinate 12,434 of NDGN010565700.1, read as the reverse complement.
GGGTGCAGTGGGGGAGGAAAGGAGGTCAGCCCAGGGCCTGCAGGCACCCTGGCTTTGACCTAAGAGGAACAATGGAGGTAGGACCAGTTAGTGACAGGAGGGGCCCAGACCCAGACTCCGGGAGGGTGGCAGCCTGTCTACACTGGGGGATCTCAGTGAGTTCAGATTGAATAAGGCCATGACTGGGTTGGTGTGTGGTTTTCAGATATGGTAGAAGCACTAGGGAAATTCAGGTGCTGAGTCCCCAGTAGGTATTCACTCTCCCTCCTGTGTGCCTGCTTGGCCTGGGGCTGCAGAACCTCACCTGGGGCTGGCAGTCTTCTTTGCCGTCACTGTCATGACCACTTTCCAGGTCCCTATGGTTATAGGAGACATATCCTGTCTGGCAGATACAGGAACCATCCGACTTCTGGAAGACCCTGTTCAGTCCCCAGCATGTACAAGAGGAACTACCTACAGTTAGAAAAGTCCTCTCAGGCCACAGGAACCTGAGCATGACCCGGATGCAGGCTAGCCTGAACCCTTCCTCAGTTTAGGATGGGGTGGAGGAGGTTAGATACCAACCTCACTATAGTCTTGAACTCAGGCGACTATGCTGAAGGCTACATGAGATCCTCTCAGTAGGTCATTTTCAACCTTGGCTTTTTTTTTTTTTTTTGAAACAGGGTCTTGCTCTGTTTAGGGTGATCTTTTTGTTGTTGTTACTGGGAATTGAATGCAGTACCTCGTGCCTGCCAGGCTGGCCTTCTGCTAACCAACTCCCTGGTCCTTCAGGGTGTCTTGAACTCACTATGTAACCCAGGCTGAACTCAAACACACAATGATCCTCCTGTGGTAACACCCTGCAAAGACCTTGACTTTCTTGAACTCATATAGAAAGCTTTTAAAATACAGCAGATCTCATTTAACCCCCTAGGTTAAATGAATAAAACTCTTAGAGGGGAGGCCTAAGCATTTGCCCTTTAAAAGTGCTCTAAGAGCTTCAATGTGCAGCTGGGGCTTAGATTTGCAGTGCAGAGGCAAGGACTGCAGACTGTGCTAAGGCCTCTTCCGGTGCATGGTCACACACAACCGTGTGGGGTAGTTCCAAGGCACTGGCTGGGCCACTCTCTCCAGAGCATGCAGGGAGGAGGCCTGTGGAGACCAAAGCCTGAAGGACGGACAGCAGGGTCCAGGCAAGGGCGAGCCCTTTTGCTGCTGTGGGACAGCAGTTGGGGGAGAGGTGGTGATTGGCCCCTGGAGGATCCTGGAGCCTGGCATTCCTAGGATGGAGGCTGCTGGCACCTCATCTGGTCAGGACCTGACTGCGGTGCCTGAGAGTTGGTGTGCTGATAGGGTCAGATGCCTCCAGTGACAGGGAATGTTCTCCAGTCAAGGTCTGCATGATCGTACCTGCTCCAATATCCTACCCTCTACCATGGCCTCAGACCCTTTGGGATCAGCTTCCTGCCGAGACCCTGGGCATAGTCATGGGCTGGAAATAGGGACACAGGGGCAGACGGAGGTGTCTGTGCTCAGAGGCAAGGCTGTGTGAGGATGCAGGGAGAGGCAGGCACCTGAGAGCTGAGGAGTGGACTAAGGAGAAACCACCCTGTTCATCCCTTGGTCTTTGGCCTCTGGGCTCATGACTCTGAGGAAATGATTTCCTGTCCTTCAAGTTGCCCAGCTGTGATATGTAGTCATGGCAGACCTAGTAAGCTAATACAACCCAGAGTTCTACTGTCAGAGGATGGCTGCAACCATTTTAACACTGAAAAAGAATTGCTGCATAAAGATCACCTCACCACGAACATTATAAGCACATGTTCAAACCAATAAAACATACTCCTCAGATCTGTGTGGGAAGGGTGCGTTGATTTGTATGGCTGATAAACCCCTAAAGGAGGAAAGAACTAGAACAAAAATATACATATAGCCCTCAATAACTATAAAGCCCATGTCTGCCTAGGCTGGGCTGCTATGGACAAGCTGCTATGTGAGGCTATACCTGCTCCTCGCAGCCTCTGTCTCCAGGTTAACAGTGGGACAGAATTCAGTGGGTGGTCACCTGACTAGAAGATGACCTGAATGACAGCAAAAGCTTGTGTGTGGTGGTGCACACCTGTCCTGTCCACTTAGAAGGTTGAGGCAGGAGGGTGGAGTGCGCCCAGGATTTTGAGGCCAGCTTAAGCAACATAGTGAGTCCCCATCTCTTAATATAATGATGTTAGAATCTCTGAAAGCCTCAAATTGTGCAGACTGAAGGAAGCCTGGTGCAGAGGTTCAGAGCAGGAACACAGAAGTCAGTCCAACTGGGTTTAAATCTCGGTGGCTGGATGAGTATGTGCAAGTTATTTAAACCCTGATTCAGTTTGCATTGAAAAACAATAATATCCTGCATCTTCACATTGTTATGTGGTTTGTATTTGACAGCACTCTGGTGCCTGCCATGTGGTCAGTGTCCCTGTGGCTCACCGGGCAGGAATCTCTTCACTCCCTGCATGCAAATCTGGAGCTAGAGATCCACTGGGGCAGGGATGGAGGAGCTTCTTCAGTCTATATGTGTGTGATGGTGTGGATTTGTGTCTTCCACTATGGTATACATGGGCCACAGGGGACAGCTATGAAGAGAACAGGTCTTCCGAAGTGGAGGTGGAGACAGCATTGCTCAAGCTGAGACCTAGGCCTTTGGCTGTACCCTGACCCTCCTGGGTAGACCCTCAGACCAGGGGCAGACTTAGGAGAATGGACCGAGGCTGCCATGCTAAGAAGAAACACAGAACAGTATCACGGACTCTCTAAGCAGATCCCAGTCCCCGAGAGCTGCACCATTCTGAGCTAGTGGCTGGTTCTGAGCCTGATCCTCCTGTCTGTTCACATGCTATTAGAGTGCTGGGGACAGACATATGCTCAGACACACCCTACCCCTCCTCTCACACGTCCGCTCTCCCAACACACCCAAGGCCTGTGGGCCCTCAGACTGCAGAGGACAAGGAGTGAACTTGCCACTAGAGGGAGGCCTGGGCCTGGAACTCACCTGGAGGGGAGAAGGCTGAGCCCCCACAAGGAAGGCAGCCTGCCTGGCCAGGCACAGGGCTGAAGGTGCCTGCAGGACATGGCCAGCAGTCTTCAGCTTCCTTGGCCTGGCTGCTGCCTCCATAGGTCCCTGCTGGGCATGGCTTGGGGCTGGGCATCCCCGAAGGACAGTAGTGGCCCACTGGGCAAGGCTGGCTCTGGTAACTCTCTGAGCCTGCAGAGATGGGAGAGGCAAATCTGAGTAGGAACTCACGCTGCAGCAGGACTGAGAAGGGGTGTGGAGGCTAGCGCGGGGTGGGCAGGCCTGCAGCATATCGGAGAGCAGTGGGAGGGGCAGTGAGGGGCAGTGTCTCCCAGACTCCTCTGTCCTATACATCCAGCAGCATAGCACCTTTCTGTCTCCCATGCAGCCAGGCAGTACAGGCAGTGCCAGAGTGGGCACATGGGATGTGAGTGTCTCACCCCCAGAGTGCCTGTGTCCCATCCCCATGTTCTCATGTATTGGAGCTTTCTACACTCCTTTACCTCCAACCCACCCTAGCCTTTGGAGTCTGTGTTGGGAGTTGGACTAGCTGAAAGAGAAAGCTGCAGGCAGGTCCCCTGCTGCTCTTGGGCTGCTCCCCACTTTCCAGGAGGACCTGTCACTTTCCAGGAGGGCACCCTGTGTGCCAGGTACTCACCCTGGGGGCAGCTGAATCCGGCAGGACAGGCTTGGCAGGGCAGTGCATCCAATGCCTGGCTACGGTAGGTGCCAGCTGCACACTGCTGGCAGCACGTCTCAGCAGACTCCCTGAGGCCACTCCTGTTCAGGGCCTCAGAGCCCCCAGGGCATGTGTGAGGGTGGGCACTGCCCAGAGGGCAGTAATAGGGAAACAGACAGCTGCACAGAGAACAGGCCAGGCCTGGGTCACGCTGGGGACTGTGGGCTGGGGCGTCTTCTCTCCCAGCAGGGCCCCATTCCTTCGCTTGGAGTCTGGATGGCCTGTGCCTACTGGGCTTCCACGGCTGGAGCTGTCCTCCTGGAGGAGGCTGAGCTGGGTTCAGCTGGCCAGGACACTAGGGATGCCAGGGCCTGGGTAGACAGCTGCATGGGCAACCCTGATTGCTAGAGTTAGTTTCCTGACACAGGTAGGCTGACCAGGTCTCATTGCAATGCTTGTCATTTGGATTTTGGATCCATTATGAGCCCTCGTTTAGAAGTGAGTTCCATATATGGCAGGAGCCATAGTTCAAAAATTTATTATTGTTTAACTGCAAATTCAAATGCTATCATGTAGTCTATATTTTTATTTGCTAAATATGGCTCCCCACACAACACAGTATTGGTGCTGACCAGGGAGTCTTGGTACAGTTGGCCTCCTCATAAGGCTCCTGGGGCAGGCCCTAGTTGGCAGCTCCAGGTGAGAGTCACTGAGAACTGGTTTGTGGGCTCTGCCATTTGGTTAGAAAACAAGGGGGCTGGCTTCTGAAATGCATGGGTTGGGGCTCAGACTCATAACCTCAAGGGGTGCTTAGACTCTGGGTGGGTAGTCTCTGCCCAGGTGGGAGGTTTAGGGTCAGTCCCACATGGAGGAGTATACACTGAACATGGGTAGGGAGGGACTCACCGTTGCCCTGGGCCAGGGTAGGAAGAGGAGCCAGCTGGGCAGACAAACCCCCCAGGGCACAGTGGGGGGACCCCAGTCTGGGGTCCACAGTAGGAGCCAGCCCTACAAGGAACCTCAGTCACAGCACCTGAGCAAGAGTGGATGGGGATTCAGGGGAGCAGCACGAACCACAGGTGTGATTTGGGGACACTCCAACTACTATGGGCAGCTGGCACAGCCTAGGAAAGCCCTGAGCTGTGAAAATAACAGGATCCCTAGGGGAGGCTGGGGAAGAAGCAGCAGGGGCAGTGTGAGGACAAGGAAGGGAGGAGGGGGCTTGGGGTGAGAGGTCATTGTGGGGGGAAGGGCTACTTGAGTGAACAAAGGTTAGGGCCCAGGAGCAGAGGCGATCAAAGGTATAGAACTCCTAGTTTTTGGAGCTGGTTGGGGGCACACATTTTGCGGCTAAGGTGGGTATGGACAAAAGGAGCACAGATGAGGCCACTCAGGGAGGCCCTCAGATGCCTTCTACCAGCCCCATCTGAGCTGCGAGTCCCAGTAGGCAGGACGTCTGTGAAGCCCAGGGCACCTGTGTTCCTGCTCTCCCAGCAGAGGGGCTCTCCCTCACCTCAGCTGCAGGCCACACAAGTCTGCTCTGGCCTTGCTGCTTCTGGGAAGCAGGCTTGGGCAGAGGGAGGGGCCAGAAGGCATGGTGGTCTTAGGGACCTGTAGGTGCTGTCGACTCTGACTGGGTGTGCCGCTTGGTTCTGGAAAGCAGCACAGGGTGTGCGGACAGCTATGCACACCTGTTTCCTGGGCTCACGAAGGGGCCCAGAGCACCCCTGGCCTGAGATGAAGAAGCAGCAGGTGGGCAACAGAGGAGCCAGGGCCTATAGTGCTGGGGTGCAGGTCCCTACGGCTCACCTGCTGGGCACTCGGACCCGGCCTGGCACGGAGTGGGGAGCACACTGGCATGGCCCTTCTGTGTGCTGTAAGGGCAGTAGTAGCCAGGGGGACAGAGCTTGCAGTCTTTTGGCGCAGATGCCCCTGGCTCTGTCCGAAAGGTACCAGGAGGGCAACGGAGGGCACCCTGTGCGCCAGGACACCAGTGGCCGGGAGGACATGGATAGTCTTTGAAGGAAGAGAGACCTGGAGACAAAGCACCAGGCAAAGCAAGAGTATCCCTGGAGCACCCCCTGCCCCGGCCTCTTCTTGCTCCTCCCTGCTGTCCATGTCCAGCCTGCACAGCGGCTCTCACCTGGCAATGGACAGTGGTATCCAGCAGGGCAGGGGAGGCACTCTGCCAGGCTCTGGCCTCCTCCTTCTGCCAGGTAGGTGTGCTTGGGGCAAGCCTGGGGGGCTCCTGCGTGGGTCTCATTCTCTCCAGGGCAGTAGTGGCCGGGAGGGCAGGGCAGTGCAGTCTGTGCCCCTGCAGAGTGAGGGCTACACTCACCTTCTTCCTCAGGCGTGGCCTCTTGGGTCCTGTGCAGGGACCGGCCCCTTCCAGCCTTTGGCTCAAGGTCCCTTGCCTCACCTGCTCTGCACCAGTGTCCAGAGGGGCAGGGCGCACAGTCCTCTTTCTGCTGGGCTCCTGGGCTAGCTGTCAGGGTGTATGGCGGACAGGAGATGGGCTCTGCACTACCCTCTGGGCAGTAAAACCCTGCAACATAAGACAGTCACAGTGTGGGAGAGTGCCAGGGCTCTGGGAGAAGATGGACAAAGGACTCTTAGTGACCCTACTACACAGGAGTAAGAGGTCTGAGTGTCAGTCCCAGGCCCACTGACCCATTTGTATTTGTCACATCAGTCTCTGTGGGTGTTTCCTGGGATGATGCTCCCATTACGTAAGTGTGCATACACGCATGTGCTAGCTGAACAGCAGCGGGTGGCTCTTTCTGCTTCCCCCTCACAGACAGCAAACAGAGCTGTTACCTGGTGGGCACTGTTCCATGCATAGCCGTCCCTGGGGACACAGAGTCTGGGACTTCTTGGAGCCTAGTGCAATCACTTCAGAGGTACCAGGAGAGCAGAAGTAACCAGCAGGACATTTCCCCCACACCTGTCCACCCCTGGTTATCAAGGAGAGGGGAGAAGGGGCAGAAGTCTGAGATGGAGGGTTCCATCTGGGCCTGGAGTCCCTACAGTCCCCTTGGCCCAAAGGTTTTCTCTGTGGTGCACAGTGTACAGTGCTGCCTGTGACTGCCTGCAGCCACACCAATGGAGTGTGATACAATGCAATGCAGTGAAGGCTGAAATTGGGGCAGGACAGGCAGCACCCTCTGCACCTCTCCAGTGCGTTGGGATTTATGCACATCTTGTCTGAGTTGTGAGTTATAGTGCTTAGGAGCGAGACTCAAGCTGCCACTGGGAGGATGAACTCTCTCACCCATGCAGCAGCTCTGCTGCAGCTGCCATTGCTGTGGGGATGGAAGGGACCAGCAGGCAATCTGCCTGTATCTTTTTGCTGTCTAAGGGCATGGGCCTGAGCTTGGAGGCAGCTGCAAGTCAGTTCTCTACTTCTGCATCAGGAGAAAGAAGGCTAGAACTCTGAATCAACTTTGGGAAGAGCCTGAGGAACCTCTGTTATTATCTTTTAAGTGGAAAATGATTTGGTCTGCAGCAAGGCCCCAGCTGCATAAAATGGGATAACTCTTCTGTAGACGACCCTACTGGGTCTCAGTGCTGAGGTGCTTGCCTTTGCACATGCTGGGGACCTGCCCTGCATCTGTCCCACTGGGCTTGTGTTTCGCCTGGCTTGCTGGGTGCTGTGCGCAGGGCCATTCAGGGAGACCTGAGCTCAGCTGCAGGTGTGCTCCCCCCCAAAACCCCCGTGCACAGCCTGGATAGGAGGGTGGAGGGCTGGTGATCACTGCGATTTGACACAGCAGCAGCTGGTGACTGACCTGCAGTAGTGACCAGGAGGACAGGTGGAACAGTCACCCTCTTTCTGGAGGCCTGATACGTTCTGGGGGGTGAAGGTCCCTGGGGGACAAAGAAGTGGGGACCAGGTTCCTGGCAGAGGGAAAGAAGAAGGGAGTAAAGAGTGCTGCAAGGGGCTGGGGCCACACCGCTTAGACACATGCAGCCTCTACTCCTGGACTAATTAATTCACGACAAGGTATGTCTGCTCCTCCTTCCATGTCCAGCTGTCCTGATGGTGCTGGGCTTTTCACTGTTTCCTCAGGGCCTGTGACTGATGGACCCCAAGATGACTGTCCTGTTTAGAGAGGACAAGATCAGTGCCTGTTACAAAAGAGTAACTGTGGCAGTGGGGCTTCAAGAAGCAGAGCTGCTACTGGATGAGGGCCCGCATCTGGCCAAGGGCCTGGGTCTGGTGCCCAGTGCCCCATTTAAACTGTGTATAGTTCCCTGCCTTGGAGTTTGAGTCTAAGCCAGCCTCACTCGGGAGTTGCCTGCTAGCCTTTCTCCTTCTCTGTGGGCAGGAGTGAGGGCGCAGAGCTGCTTGAATGGCCAGTTGCCTGTCTCCAGCTCACCCTGCTCATAGCCATGACTCCAGTTCTCAGAGTACGGCACCTAGTACTGTTAGCTCTGTTCCTTGTATTGGGATGTACCCTCTTCTAACCAACAGCTGGTACAGTCTGCCTGCACAATGTGCAGTCCCAGGGAGCAGAGTCATCCTTTCTGACCTTCAGATGTTCTAACATCCTGGGTAAAAGTTCTCCCACACAAAAGGGGGCCACACAAGTGTCTTGGACACTTCAGTCACAAAGAAGAAATATATGCTTCACCAAAGGTCACACACTCACAAAAGAAACACATTCAAGAACTCCTAAGGTCAATGGGAGGAATTCTTCCCAATTTACCTAGGACATGACCAGGATGCCAACCTATGTAGATGTGTATTTGTCTGCGGGGCTTTGCATGTGTGTGTGTGTGCATGTGCAGGGGTGCTCTGTGGAATCATCATCCCGTCATCCAGACGCTTCCTGTGCAGCACTTAGGCCATCTCTCCCTGGGGCCCGGGTGGGTGCTGAGATGACCTGACTTCTGTGGTTTGGGGCTCCTAACCCACAGCAGGAGGCAGGGCAAGGAGCACAGGTGGGCAGCAGACAAAGAGGAAAACAGTGGGCAGCGGGGCTGTAGAGAGAGCCAGGGAAGGCTGGGTGGGAGGATGCTCACATGGGCACCTACTGTGAGCCAGCACCCAGCAAGGAAGCCACGACCTGGACTTGAATGAATGAACAAACAGAAGCCCGGGGTGAAGGTGCAGGAGGAGGAAAAGAGCCTGCAGGGGAGGGGAGGGGCTGAGGGCTTGTACACCTACCAGCTGGGCAGTAGGTGTGGGCTGGGCAGGGCCTGGGCACTGTGCTGCCAGGATGTGGACAGGAAGAGCCTGCTGGGCACAGAAGGCAGGTATCTGAGCCTGGGGAGGGCTGGTAGTGCCCCCGGTGGCATGGGGTAGGCCATGCTGTGCCTGCTTGGCAGAAGTGACCCTGTACAGTGGACACAAAGGGCCACCCCTGAGGCCCAGGCCAAGGGTGGGGGAGCTGGGAGCTCAGCCTCTCTGGGGTCAGGCAATTCTTTCCACACCAACCAAAGTGTAGTGCATAGTAGGATCTGGGAGGTTAGGAGAGGTGGGGGTCCCTCCCCTGAGGCACCGAGAGTCATCTTGTTTTCCCCAGACTGAAGGCCAACCTCCAGCCTCAAGCCAGGGTGCTTCTTCTACCTCCTGAAACCCTTGAGGAAGTACCTGAGGGCAGAGTAGAACCGTGGGCTCCAAGGGGTGGTCAGAGTCAGTCACGCAGGACCTGGTGGCTGAGCCAAGGCCTATGCTGGGGCAGAAGAAGCCAGCTGGGCAGGGCCCACAGCTCTTCTCAGAGGTGCCGCCTGCACAGGGAAGGTCACCCTGAATCCCTGTCCCAGGGGAAGGGGCTCTTCCCTGTAAGGCTCAGCCACACCTGGCAGCTAGAACAGAGCCCGGCTCCCCCACCGCCAGGACACTCCTGGGTTGGTGGGTTGGTGGCGGCGTCCATATTGCCAGGGTATAGCTCCTTGGGTAGAGGAGTATCTGTCCTGGGCATGGTGTAGTCCCCCCAACACCCTAGTTATCAGGTAATCCTCTTCATAGAATTAGTGTCCAGCACAGAGCACAGCTCTGAACCCCACATGGAAAAGGCCACTTGGGGTCCCTTGAGAAGAGAGGGTTTGATACAAGATAGACACTCACCAGGACTGTTTCTTGTCATTCCCAGAGGGCAAGGCACTGGGTATAGAGTGCCCTGAGGGCAGTAGTGGCCTTGGGGGCAGGGCCCATTGAGGGGGAAGGCACCGTTTCCCCAGGGTGTAGGGCTGGCTGCACCCTCCTTGCAGTAGAAGCCAGCTGAACAGGGTCCTTGATGAGAGGAAGATTAGGAACATTAGGGCACTGATAAGAAATTAGACCTATGTATAATAAGGGAGGTCCTTATTATAGGACCAGGTCCGCCTGGTGCTTGACACCTGCTGCTACCCCTAACCTTAGTGCATAATAGAGATTACAATGAGAAAGGAAAGATTGGAATATAACGGATCACATGGTGGCAGTGCTGTCTTGGCCTGGGCTGGTGGCTCCTGGTGGGCTGTAGTGTCCTTACTGGAGAGGACGCCAGTGGCATGAGGACAGCAGGGAGCAGCACCGACAGTGCACAGGCTGAGCAGGCTGGGGCTGTGTCATTCTCCATGGCAGCCATGGGACCTGCTCTCACTCCCATCCTACTTCCTAGGGGGAAGACTGGCCAGAGTAGTCAGGGGTCAGTCCAGCATCATGTATGTGCCAGATTCAGAGCTGGGAGAGATCCGCTGTGGCGTCAGAGCCCTTTCTTGGCAGGAGGCTGAGGGCTCTTGGGCTGGGAGAGAGGAACTGGAAGTAGCAGGAGGAGGTGGTGGGATGAAGAGTGGACACTAGGGACCAGCAAGCATGGGGAAGGGGCTGCCACCACCCATGTGTCGTATTTCTGGAGGCCTGCTCTGAGCTCAAGGGCATTCCTCCTCTGGCTGTTCTGTCCACTGTGGGGGAAGGCTTGCAGCAGGACTGCCTTCTGGCTGCCCTGCTGCATGTTGGTACCTACCCTCAGGCTGCCCATTGCCATTCCCTGAGCAATAACTCCCTGTAGGACAGGGCAGACAGGTCCTGGGGGACACAGCACCTTCCCTCTGACTTAGGGTTCCCTCTGGGCAGGGATGAGGGGAGGATATCCCCGCTGGGCAGTAGTGACCTGTGGGCAAAGCAAGACAGTCAATTGTCTAGGCCAGCTGGCTGCTTCCCCTGACCCTCAACCTTCCATCTGTGGGAGAGAAGGGCAGCCCTGGGGAGCAGAAGGTGAAGAGGGATGCTGGCCCCGCACCCAGGCCTGTAGGGTGGTGCTCAGGTGGAGGCGTGAGCTTCAGGACAGCGAGGTGGGAATAAAGGTGAGTGAGTGAGCATGAGTGTGTGAGACCACACTCACGGGTGGTCTCACATTCCAGGGCGCATGTGCCTGCATGCGTGTGAGTGTGCATGGCTATGTGCGTGTACATGCAGGCCATTCCTGCAGGCTAGGGTTGTACTTCAGAAAGCTGTGGCCAGTGCAGGCGGCTCTACCTCTGTAGGATGAAAAGGAAGAATTTCTGGTGCTGGAGACACCATGTCACCCCAAGATTCACCTGAAGCCTGTGACTCTTCTCTCATGCAGGCTTCTGTCCAGGTATCCAAGGGGGCTCTGACCAAGAGGAGTCAGCCCCATGCCCATGGGGTCTTCCAGAGGTGCCTAGTCTGCTGTGAAGGACTGGCACACCTTCTTTTCAGGGCTCCTGCCCACTCACCCCCAGAAGCCCATAGAATGGGCTCTGTAGTGAGTAGGACAGTGGAACACAAGAGGCCACCTGGCCACCAGAGCTCTCAGCCTTCTGTGTGTCAAGGACAGGCTGCCCTGCCACATACGTGCAGTGAACAGGTACTCTGGCCTGAGGTGAGTGCCCTCCATGACATTCACCCATGTCCTCCCTCTGGGACACTGTGAACCCTGTACTGTAAGTGCATCCATGGGTGCAGGAGGCTGAGCTGTCATTTGGCACCATCCTAGGGAGTTCAGAGACTGGAGCTGGGAAAGGGGCATTCCCAAGGTGCCCAATTGTCCTTGCCCATGAGAAGCCTGGACCCAGGATTACCTTTGGGGCAAGTGATGGGCTGTATAGTGGCAGCCTCAGGACAATAGGTGCCTTGTGGGCAGGCCAGGCAGGAAGCAGAACCAGGCAATGAACTGAAGGTACCAGGCTTGCAGGGAAGCTCATGGTGGGCCCCTGAGAGGCATCGGAAACCAGGGGGACATCTGTATCCATGGGTCCCATTGGAGGGTGAGGGGACAGTGCTGCCTCCCAGGCAGATGTACCTGAAGAAACACAAGCCCATACTGGACCTCCTCTAGCTTGCAGGGTATCTGGCCAGCCTGGAGAACCCCAGGCCTAAGATTTGTGCTGGGGAAAGACCAGTGGGGCCTACAAAGGGCTGATGAATTAACTGGGTGTCCTGAAACCAAGTGGGGGGTACATGGGTGTCAGGGGTTCCCCTGGGCCTTCAAGCACACTCTGTCCCTAGGGATTGGAAGTCAAAATGAGCTCAGAGAGAGTCCTAGGAAGGGACAGGATCCTCCAGGCAAGTGTGCTCCTCCTGCAAATGCTCTTGTCCTCGTGCTACAGAACAGATGGCAGATCTGTCTTCCTTCTCCTGAGCCCTGACTTCTGCTTCTGGGGTCTGTGGCCTTTCTAGCCCTTTGGACAAGGGGCAGATGCACTCTGTTATGGTTTGTGTCTAGTTGTCCCCCCAAAGCCTCATGCATTCATAGGGTGGGGACTTCT
>NDGN010565385.1:0-16007 GCA_002564285.1 Tympanoctomys barrerae | reverse complement strand
ATCCTCCTGTTTTCAGCCTCCCCAGTGCTGGGATTATAGGCATGCACCACCATGCCCAGACTCAGTCTGTCGCCAGCTTAGCATGCCCCAGGGGTGGATCCGGCAGGGCATGCAGGACCTGGTATTGAATCCTGGTCCCTGCACTTGCCAAAGCAGGTGCTTAGTCCACTGAGCTATCTTGCCAATCCAGCTTCTTACTATTTAGTAGAAGGAATTTTTTTCTTCTTTTCCATTTATTGCTTTGTTGCTCTTAATATCTCTCTGCTCCTTTAGTTACCAAAGGCAAACCTCTCAGGCTTTCCTGTTCACTAATTCTCCCTGGATGTTGGAGTTATAGCCTAAATTACTGCTTTTCAGTGAGAGGTACATGTAATTTAAAATGTCCTAGTGGTCTCATTTAAAAGCAGAATAGATAGAATTCATTTTGTTAATACATCTATTTATATATATTTAATTTTAATAATTTAAAATACTTTACCCAGGCATGCCTCTAATCCCAGCACTTGGGAGCCTGAGACAGGAGGGTCACCCTGAGGTTGAGGCTAGCCTGGCCCCCATAGTGAGCTCAAGACGAGCCAGAATTACAGAGAGAGACCCCATCAAAAACAATCTACTTTGAATTTATATGGAAATATTATTGGTGGCGTATTTTCATTTTGTTTTATATTGTCTTTGAGATCTAATGTGTATTTTAATTTTCCATTACACCTCAGTTTCTGCTAGCTTTTCAAGTGTTCAGAAGTCATACTGTGGTTAGTACTGGTTACTGAATGGACAGTGCAATTATAAATTAATGAACACTTAAAACAAGAATTAGTTCCTTTCCAAATATAGAAGCAAATAATAAGAGTTATAGGTTATTAGAGGACAGGTGTAATGTATATAGTGTCTGTTTTTGTTGTTTTTAGTACCTAACGTAAAACCTGATACACACAATATACAGTAAGCAAACACTTGTTAAATGACTATCTTCAATACTGCAGTAGACTAGTTTCAAGGATCTTGAAAGGAAGCTCCTTGGTAGATTTGATCTAAATGTTCTTTATTTTTAATAGTGTAAAGATTATTCCAGAACTCTTCTCTATTACCTTTAGAAATATGAAAGTAAATATCCCAAATTAGTTTAGACAGCCAATCAAATGCATCTCTTATGTTCTTGTATATTTTAAGAGAGATTTAAAATATACCTACTGGCTTAAATCATGAGTGGTGCATGCATGACTGGCCCACTGGTGGTACAGGTGGATCTAATCACCTTCATTGGTCTTTAACAATCTAATGAAAAGTCTATAAGTGGACTGAATCTAGTTACTTGAATTTAAATACTTACTATCCAAATATAAATACTATTCATACCAATTAAAAATTATTACAGTAAGCAACAAATTCATTTCATATAACTAAAAACTATATTTGTAGGACTGGGAGGATAGCTCAGTGGCTTAAGCGCCTGCCTGGCAAACACAAGGTCCTGAGTTCAATCCCTGATACTAAAAACAAACAAACAAAAAAACCCACAATACATTTAGGGGCCATCAAGATAGCTCAGTGGTCTAAAGCGCCTGCTTAGGCAACCACACAGGGACCGCAGTTCGATCCCTGGCACCACATGCCACACCAGTCCCACCCCCAGGGTGGGCTGAGCAAGCCATGAAAAAATAAATAAAAACTATATTTGTGAATAGTTTGTCAGTAATTATCTAAATTTTAACATGGAAATCTCATAAGTACCCCATTGCTGATTAATGTAATTTGCATTTACAACTGTTTTACCCCAAATTATCTGTATTAGAATTTTTTATACCATTTTGATGTTTTCCTTAAAGAACCATGATATCATGATATGTGGTCTACTGAATCAACCTTCTTCTTTGCATTATTGTTTGTAGTCAAAGATTCCCAGATAAGCAGATATAAGCTATCCAATGGGACAGTATGTACCAATATATCTGGTAGGAACCCAGCATGTACCACTTGTGGTTCAAACCAGCAGGAATGATCAAATTCAAATGATAAACCACCCGATAGCAAGACCTGAATTACTAATTATCAGCGTGTTAAATACTAAGGATATATCTTCTCTTAGTCACTTCTAATAGGAAGAGAAGAGAAGCTGCACTTATATAGCACACATTTTTTACAGGTATTATGTTGTAAGAGTTTACATGTATTAATCCATATAACAATCCTGTGAGATATAAATATTTTTATCATGTTTGCAAACCTGAGAAGGGCTTTGAAAGGAATTGGTTTCATTTGAATTCACAAGTATGGCTTTCATGAATCTTTAATGCTCATTTTCTGACACACATGTGACTTTAATTATCGTAAAAGTTTCCTTAATAGTTGCCCAGGTATTATTTATCTAAGAAATCTCTTCCAGGAAAATATGGGCTTGATCAAAAGGATGATAAAAAATACCTAAACAGGTAATACCAATTTACACTATTAAATGTCTGAACTGCATTTTGGAAACTCTTTACAGGCTTCCTTATTTTTTCATGTGCTATAGTCTGCGGAATGCAAAAATCCTCTATGTACTTATGTTTTATGTTTTTAAAGCCTTTTTGATTGGTTAACATTACTCAATAATTTTTTAAGGTTATAGTTGTCCTGAAGGAAAAAGCCTTCAATTCAAAAATAAAAAATTTAAAAACAAAGTTCTTTGCATAGAAGTTGGATTGTGAAAATTTTACAGTGTCAGCTATTTGCCAGAATTTCTCTTATGACCTTGTTGAGCAGTTTACAAACTCTGGAAAAGTTGGTCTCCTGTAGATCTTAGAGGGAAGTTTTTAAAGAAGGTATTTAATGTTGTATAAATTGATTTGATTTTTTTACTGTCAGGTAATTTTAAATTATTTTGAACAAAAATGAATTGAATTTGACTTTAAAGAATTTCCTAGACAAATTAATTATCAATAGTCTCATTTAATAACCTGACTGTTTAAGAACTGTGTGGATTTAGGACTAAGGCATGGTGTTTGAACTTAAAATCTGCCAGTCAGATTTATGACCCATTTCTTTTTGCACAGGTTTGCATGCCTTGTTTACCACACCTTAGTGTGCTCTTTTTGTAGTGTATCTTGCTTATGCAGTACTGTCGTTTCTGCTGATTGTGCTACACAGCGCTGTAGTTTCATGTTTTGTTATACATTAGCACATGTAAGAGTTGCGCAAATAAAAGCAAAGTGATCTAGTTGGAGTTGCTTTTGACTATATCTTTGTTTTGATGATTGTGATTGCATTTCCTATACAAGTTCTCACTTAATGACCAATTTATTTAATAACCTACTTCTAGGTATTGAACTTGGTTGTTAAATGAGGGGTGTTTGTCTATCTTCATGATTGTGAAAACACATTATTTTGTGTTCTTAAATGCATGTTGAAGGATGGATTTTTGTTTTGTATTTGAAAAGCGATAAAGTGAAGTTAATGGAAAGATTAATGGCTTAAATTAGTAAACTTTATTGGTTTGTTAAATTTGTTAAGATACTGAATTTTAAAAGCAGTAAGTCTAATGCCATAGTTTCGTTATTTTTCTGGCCTAATATTTACATGGGCTTGCACGAGAGCCAGAGATATATCTGGAATTATTTGAAACTCACATGCCTTTGAGGATTTAGGATTTTGTTCACACTTGCTGCTTTGTGTTCAGTCTAAGTGGGGCTACATATTTGCCTGTCACACTGGTTTCCTTTGATGTCTTCAGTATTATTTGTACTCAATCCCATAGACCATGTGTTTTAAAGTTATGTCAAGATACCTTGAGTTGGAATACTTAATGGTAATTCTCCCCCACCTCCCAGATAGAGGCTGCAGCTTTTGTTCTCTTTTTCTAACTCTTAGATTCAAAAGTATTGAATTTAGCCGATGGCTGTCGATAACCTTTAACTACATAAATATGGAATGTTTCATTTCAGAAATTTTTTTTGCATTTCCTCTTTTTCCCCTTAGGGTACAATCTCCTACAAAACCATCCAGTTACTCAGTAAAGTGGACGATAGAAGAAAAAGAGCTGTTTGAACAAGGGCTGGTAAATAGAGCAATTTTTAATTTATAGTAACATGATTCTAGAAGCAAAAACTGATAAAGTTATAAGGTTAACTTGTAGCAACTGGAATTTTTAATTATGTTAGTTTTTCTGTAGAGTAATATTTATAGTGTGCTAGAAGACAATTTCTTTTAACTTAGATCTAAGGTATTAAAATAGATTTGGATTGATAATTTGTTATTTAGCACTTTTTGGTATTGATTAAATCCAAGAAATTGAGTTATATCCATGTGACACCAACTGCCTAGGTGAAAAGCAAAATATTTGTCTGATGTTTTCTCAAAACAAAGCCAAAAAATACCCATAAAAACTTGTGCGTTTGAAACTAGATGAACAGCTGAGGTTTTTTGTGGTTTTTTTTTTAACTATTTGGCATTATGTACACAGTCCAAACTTCACAGTGCATATACTTGAAGACCAGAAACATTTCTATTGTATGAATATTCCATGGAAATCTGTTTACATGTGTATAAGTTAAATAATGGAAAAGTACATACACTGGTTTCTAATTCTGGAAGTATTCAATATGAAGAAATTTTTAACTGCGTAGGAATATTTTTAAGCTTTCAAGGTTGATTATATATTTTCTATTAAAGTATTTGTTATTCAGTATTGTAATTAACTTGAAAATTTGCTATATTTATACATTTTTATTTAGGCTGTGAATGCAAATCTAAATATTTAACATGTCTACAGATGATGAGGAAAAAACTTTATATTTTTCTAGTTACATCATGTTACCTGCATACCCTATGATGTTCTTAATGTAAAAATACAAATTTGAGATTTTTATATTTAAGGACTTTTTTGTACTAATGATGTTGTTGGTGTTTCCATCTGTTGCACGAGAATGTTAATTACTCATTTTTTTAATACTGCTGGCAACTTTTGATGTTTCACCTTTGCCAGATGTGAGATATGTATATGCAAACATACACAAGTGACTTATAAACTTAAGGTTCCTTTTTGATTGTTATTGTTGACTTTGGCAATAGTTATGGGTCCTGCGTTTGCATATTCAAAATTCAAAAGCTACCTGAAATGATAGGATGTTGTTATATTTCTCTCTCACTTCTAAGGTAATCAGTATATTACATCCTTCCAGAATTATTTTGTGTCTACATTAGCAAGTATATATTTGTTAAGAGATAATGTAGAAATTTGAGATTTTTTTAATTATAATTTTTTCTACACAAAAAACTTGGAATTACTGATTGTGTCACCACCATTTTGACCTATTGATGCAGTTTGCTTACGGATTAAAGTCTTTGGGGCTTGAGAGAAAGAAATAGTGTGATTCTGAATGGTGAAGGAGGATTTTTCTTTCCTTTTGCCTCACATAGGTCTGTCCTTTTTCATGTTGAAATTGGCAGATATTTTCTTTGCCCTTCTTTTAGTGTCCCTTCTTGAGTTTTCTTAGTGTACAGTCCCTACTCTCCCAAATGATTACACTTTATCCAGTGCTCTGTCTCCATAAGTGTTCCACACTGCCAAATTATTTCCTATAAATAGACCTGATTCTTCACTAAGTTAATGTTAGCTACTTGTTAATCTTAAAAATAATTGGTACTAATAGTTTTCCCAGAAATACTGAGTTTTAAAAAATTACTCTGAGTCGGGCATAATGGTACCTGTAAGCCTAGCCCAGCTTCTGAGAGGCTAAGGTACGCAGAGTGCAGATTTCAACATACACTCAGCCACTTAGTGATGCAGACCTGGGTCAAAAGCTAAGCAAGGACTGGGAATGTAAGTCAGTGAGTAAAAGCTTGTTGGGGTGCGCATTTGATTAATATATAGAAGTATCTGATGTGAGACATTTACTAGATATTGTAAAATATGAAATCTGGGCACAAAAAATCTTGTAATTCATGTAGAATAGGTTCACTTGATCCTATAAATGGAAAATTTAATCTCTGTTTTAGGCATATATTTCCTTAAAAATAAATTCTAGATGTGAAATATGTACAATAGGAATTCATATAGTTAGATAACAAATGATTTATCTTAGATTTAGGTAGCTATAATTTTTAAATGAGTTATTTGTATTTTTAATGCATCATTTGCTTTTAAAACATTAATTAAAGTAGACTAATCAAGTAATTTTTTTACTTTAATGACAGACTAAATTTGGTCGAAGGTGGACCAAAATTGCAAAGCTAATTGGAAGCCGCACTGTTTTTCAAGTAAAGAATTATGCCAGACAGTACTTTAAAAATAAGGTAAGCAGGATACAGATACCCTAGAAGATAATGATACTGTTTGGGATTGTAAAAATTAGGCAAGCAGCAGTACTTGCTTAATGTAGGCATTCCATAAAATTTATATTTTTATAATGAGAGAGTATTTTACATTGTAAAACACTATGCAGATGTTCATTTTTTTAATACCTTATGACTATCTTCAGTGTTTTAACTGTTGCTATTAAATAGGTACTGTATTCTATTATTAAGTAGAAGGAAAATATTAATTACCCGGGGATATGAGATGAAGAAAATCCTATCCCTATGAGAAAATTCTGGAGGTCTTAGTGTTTCTCTCTAGAAAATATATTTTCTTTTGAAAATACTTACATTATAGAAACTTTGAAAAAAATAATTGGTACTTAGAGGATATAAATGCTGATGTGATTCTGATTCTGAAATGTATTTTAATAGCAATGGAGATTTTACAGTTGTTATGAATTGTCTGAAAAGTTTACTAAGTTGTATTCCGAAAGATGTAGATAGGATCTAATTCATTAGCCTTTCAAGTAATTTGTGTTGTATTCAATTGTAAAGTTTTGATACTTAGAATTTTTAAAGTTGTTCTGCTTTGACTCTGAATATAACTGTGTAAAATTTGGAAATGTCCTAGCTAAAATTCAGTGTTTTGTTTTCATATAAATAATGTGCTCTATCTTGTATTCAAGATTTATCTTAGTGTTAGCCTGGAATGAGTGGAACATAATAGGATGGATTCACATTGCATCAGTCATCTGCTCCCTCTGGCCTTCAGCTCACCAGTTAAGGCATTAAGCAACTTGGTTATTCTTATCACCATGCCTCTCCAGTTAGAACATATAGCTTATATAGGAGTCAGTTATACTCAAAAGACTTGGGTAGAAAGGTACGTTTCAGCGTTAGAACAGACATTAGTGTTGTATGAAATCCAATACAAAATCTGATCTGAATTTCTAAGATTAAAAATGAAGACGGGGGATATAGTTCAGTGATAGAGTGCTTGCCTATACATAAGACTCTGGGCTTGATCCTCACACCACCAAAACCAAAACCAATTAAAACCAAGAGACTACAAATATATAGGGCAGTTGTTTCAGTTATTCCAAGCTATATATCCAAATTCCTTTTCCCATTGTTCTCTATATAGTGAGCTAGGTAACTTCATATACATGGGCCTGAGACTTCATTGTGATGACGGATCTGTGATCACTTACTGAGAGCTATCGTATCCCATGGGATATCAGTCATTAGAGATCTTTCAAAACTTTGAATATGGGTACTTTCATTTCAAGTTATTTTTACTCATTGATTCTAATCCTCTTATTACATTACCAGATCTATGCAGAATAGCACATATGGAAGATAATTTCATGGCTGCAAATATAAAGTGTACAGTACTGAGGCTGTATTAAAGGAACCTGCCAAAAGGATTTTGCTTTTAAATGAAAGATGATTTTGGTTTACTGAGTAAATATATGTGATAGAGTCATTCAAGTAAAGGATTATTTCACCATTATAAGAAATGAAGTTATCAGATGTGAAAAATAAACTTTTGTAGATACATTAGTATCTTATAGAGCACTTTACTGTGAAAGTTATTAGTTTTCTATGACTGATATGAGTCAGACCCTTATTTTAAAAATGTTTTGAAAGTGATAGCTCTATATAGATTATGGTTATTTGATTAATGAGACATGGGAGGATGAGTGAGGCACATGTTTATGGAAATTTAAGATGGTGATCTTTTATATTTCAGTGCAGTTCTAAACCTATTTTTAAAAAGCAAATGCAGTTTTAATTACTGTTAACATGTACTTAGTTTAATAATTTATCTAATATTTTGGGAATTTTGTTCTGATTTTTTAATAAGGTAAAATGGGATCCTGAGAAAGAAACACACAGTGAAAAGAACAGCAGTGAAAATCAGGTTGAAAATGAAGATAAAGGGGCCATAGCCCAGACACTGTCATGTCTAAGAGGACGTGTTGATCCTAACTTGAATGCTGTAAAGATTGAAAACTTGTCTGATGATGAAGAAGTAGACATTACAGATGAGGTAGATGAGTTGACGTCTCAAACACTGCAGAAGAATTCTAACAGTGGTCTCTCATTAGAGAGTAAAACATGTGAAACCAGCCATAGAGGATTTGTACCCCAGGAAAGTCCCTTTTCCGAATCTTCCAGGGAGTATCTTCATAGTATAAAGCAAGATGAAATGGAAACACATTCAGGCTCAGAAAATACACTGTGGACTGAAGAACAGAGCACGAATGGCAAAAACTCAGTTGAGTTAAATGATCAGAATTGTAATATACTGCATGATAGAAACAGAGTAATAGATGGCGCCGGGCCACTGCCTTCTTCAGAGCCTTGTGAAAATCAGAAAGATACAAGTAGTATTGAAGTGGTTTTTCGTTCTTGCCAGATGGTGGAGGAAAGTCATGAGGAAGAAGAGCTTAAGCCACCAGAACAGGAAGTAGAAATAGATAGAAATGTCATTCAAGAAGAGGAAAAACAAGCAATTCCTGAATTTTTTGAGGGGCGTCAAACTAAGACACCAGAGCGCTATTTGAAAATTAGAAACTACATTTTGGATCAATGGTGAGAATTGTTTTAGATGGTGCTTTAAAAACTGGATGTCCTACAGTATTTTAATATGGGCTGTTTGGGTTTTAGGATTTTGCTGTAGTAATCCCAAGAGAGTTCATGTATCACCATTTCACATTTTAAATTTTATCATAATGACACTTTTTAAAAAATTGATAAGCATTGTACTCTATTGCAAACAAAACCTCTCTGTCCTTGGGAGCATTTGGGCCTGGAACAAAGGCAATAAATAATTGCTTTAAGAAGCAACTTCTTAGGCCAGTAAGATAACTCAGTGGGCTAAGCGCCTGCTTAGGCAAGGACAGAAACTCAATTCCCTGGCACCACAGACCAGGCTTGCCCGCCCCTGGGCACATTGAGCCAGCCACTGAGACTGGGCATGGCTGCGCATGCCTGTAATCCCAGGGCTGGGGAGGCTGAAAATAGGAAGATCCCTACAAATCCAAGCTGTGTAGTGAGACCCTGTACCAGATACATTAAAAGCAAAACCAATTTCTCAACAGAGGGCATGGTAGCACACACCTATAATTTCAGCACGTGGGAGGCTGAGATAGGTGGATCACTATGAGTTCCTGGCCAGCCTGGGCTACAAAATGAATTTAAGCCCAGCCTGAACTGCATGGTAAAACCCTGTCTCAAAAAGGCACCCCCCCAAAAAAAGTTTCTTAGCAACAATATTGGGAAGTTACATAATCGATAAAGATGTGATAAGTGTTAAAATTTTTGAAAAACATTTAATCTAGTAAAAGACATTTTACCATTATCCCTTTCAAAACCCTCCCTTTCAGCACACTTTCTGAAATAGTCTCGAAGTGTTTTATGAAGTATGGTAGAGAATTACCTCCAGCAGAGAGAAAATATGAGGGTGTGTCCTTGGCCGCCTTACTCCTTGGGCTGGCACTGTGTGACATACTCTTCCCAAAGCCAGCAAGACCATGGAAGGTAAAGGTTTTGTGTCCATTCAGGACACAGACGGCTTTGACAGTGCACCTACAGTCTTCAGGAGAAAGGATTCCAGAACTGCTCCAGAGAATGGCAAGAGTGATAGACTAAGTGTGTTCCGGCTGGGTGCAGGAGTTTGAGAGGGGTCTGTAGCAGTGTGTTTCTTATTTAAAAACACACTGTATGTTTTGTTGTCTTGTCAAAAACTACTGTAGTGGGAAAGTGAATTTCCTTCCAGTTTGATCATGTACCTTTAGTACAAAAAAAGAAACATTTGATGTTAAGTGAATAGTGTTGTTAAATGTAGTTGGATTACAGAAACCATTTTTTCTAAATGTCTAAATGCTTTGAACTCATGGCATAATGTGTTAATCCTTCATCAGGATACAGTAGTCGTCTAAATTTTCTGTATTTTCTTTGAATTTCTTAGTGGGGGAGGAGGAACAAACCAGAGTACTTTCCACCTTGTTAGTCTAAGTACTTTGAAAGTAATTTGAGTTTTTTGTAGCTTATTACACTTAATAAATATTCTTAATTGCTGTTACTATTCCAGGAATTGTTGACTTATGTAGGGCCATCTTTACAGAAAGCTTCTCAGTTCGTTGCTTCAGGGTTTTGCTTTGTTTCTGTTCTGTTGTGTCAGAGATCTTCCTGTCTTACTGCAGTAGTGTTTTGCCATATCCTAGGAGTGTTTAGGAAAACAGCTTACTAACTCAGTGACCCTGGGCCACATAGGCAACATAGAGTTTCTTGGCTTTTAAAGAGAACCATATTTTAAAATGGGGTTGTTAATGTTCTTCACTCAGGGCCATCTTACATTGTTTAAAGTGTTAACTCACAACTTCTGACTAAAGATGATGTATATCATAGTTACAAGGAACAACTCCTGGCATTTACGTAGTACTTCATAATTTACAGAAAGCTCTACTGTATCATCACATTTGAATTCTTCACAATAACCCTAGAATTATGTAGGAGATACTATTTTCCTTTTAGTAGAGAATGATTCTGAGATTAGGAGAGATTTGGGTAGCTGTCTGAAATAAAAGTATAAATAACCAAAATTAAAGGGTTTCAAAATCAAAACTGCCCAGAGAAATGTCTATATGAATGATCAGTGAGTGTGACCTTAGTGTTAGTGTCATAGATCTGTTACTTTGAATTTTGGATTCTAAGTGAAGCCAAATAATTTGTACAGGTACTACAGGTGGTAGTGGTCTCCTAGGTGGTTTACTGAGGTGGGTGAAATCAGTGGGTGCTATATTCTTGTCTTCATTTGTGCAATGGGTGTTTTCATTTGTGCAAAATTCTTTGGAATTTTTCAAGACACTGATATCTGAACTCTTCTCTGGAAGTTAGGGTATCACCACATCATAGATTATATTTTCAAGTTACTGTGTCTTTCAGAGGTATTTTATTTCTGAAAAAATACTTTAAAATATAATCATCCATTATTTTTGCTGCACATTTACACATTATAAGTACATAAAATATTAAGATACTTCAGGTGTTAGAAGTTTTCCCAGAAATCTATTTCCATACTTTTATTCATCCAGAGTAATTGTACTTCTATCTCTTAATTAGGGAGACACGCAAACCAAAATACTTGAATAAGACCTCAGTACGCCCTGGTCTGAAGAACTGTGGAGATGTCAACTGCATAGGACGGATTCATACATACTTGGAGTTGATAGGAGCGATCAATTTTGGATGTGGTAAAAACAAGCACAACATTTTCTACCCAACATATTTTTGTCTATAAATTTCTCTTATGTTTAGAATTCAAATAGATTTATAGAGATATGCTAACAGTACTGAAAATATGTTAAGATTTTGCTGCAGGGCCGGTGAGATAGCCAAATGGACTAAGCACCTGCTTAGGCAAGTGCAGGGACTGGGTTTGGGTTCAATCTCCGGCACCACATGCCACCCCTACCCCCGCCCCTGGGGGGCACTGAGCAGGCAACCAAGTCTAGCCATGATGACGCATGCCTTTAATCCCAGCACCGGGGAGGCTGAAAACAGGAGGATCACTATGAGTCCAGGCTGTGTAGTGAGACCCTGTACCACATACATTTAAAGAAAAAAAAGATTTTGCTGCAAAACAGATGTCTGTTGAAACTTCTTTCCCTTTGACCAGTGAAAATAGAATTATCTGCTTTTTATGGAAAAATACTTGATCAAAGTAATAGACATAATTTAGGAATGTATTTCTCTCATAACATAATTGTGTTGAAAGTCTAGTAGCATTCCATTTAATTTACAAGCACACATTGAACCCTAAACTTTGTGGTATGCCCATGTCTCAAAAAAAACCCCAGAAAAGTTGAAGCCAACATGGTACTTAAAAATTTTCAGATATTGGGAATATTTTTACACAAGTATTCTAAAATCCAGATAAATCCCAAATCTGAACTACTCTGAGTCCCAAGAATTTCAGATATAGATTATTTAACCTGTTGTGTAGTTGTGCTAGAAATGCTGTGTAGCAGTGATTAAAGGAAATAATTTATGGCTTTTATACGTAAATACTATAAAAACACCAAAATATTTTAATGTAAGCCTTTTTCATTCTAGTTTTTTTCAAAGTTAAACTTAATGAAGATATAAATTTCAAAGTATATTCTGCCAGGGCCTGCCCATTAGGTGAGTGGTTTAAGTGCCTGCTGAAACAAAGCAGTAAGGTTCAGGATGCTGTGGTTCGATCCCCAGACCCTGAAGCCAAACCAGAGCTTCCCGGAGGGTATCCTGACGCCACCAGAAAACAAACAAACAGAAGTATATTCTGCCTATTTATTGAATTAAAATCTTTTTTATAAAAAGCTTTTGCATAATGATAAGTAGGTAGAGTCTTGCTACCCACAGTTTCAGAGCAGTACACTTTTTGAGTGATATAGGTGAGATGACTAATCAGAGCACTATTTCATATAGGGAGAATTTACATTCTACCTTGTCCTGCACATTAGTGGTTTCGTTTGCCCAAAGCCATGTGTTCCATATGTTGAGAATAGCTTTTCAGGAAAATGAAAAATTAGCTCTCTTTTCAGCTACTAATAGAAAGTGAAATCATGTTTTTTGTATTAAACTGCCAAAGTTAGCAAAGTGCATTCAGCACTTTTTTAGTAAGAAATTAAACAAATTTCTCACTTCTTAAATAATCCTTTTTTATTGTTCTTATAATAATAGCATTAATTTGAGAGCTGCCGAGTAGTGCATTATGTAAAGGATTGTGGAATAAGCATCATAAGAACTCAGCTACAGTTAATATAGATATGTCTTCCTATTTAACAATGATTTTCTTACAGTAGTAGAGTATTTTGGGCTGGCCAGATAGCTCAGCGGACTAAAGTGCCTGCTTAGGCAGGCTCCGATCAGGGTCCCGATCCCTGGCCTTCCGTGCCAGCCCCACCCCAGGGTGCGCTGAAACTGTGATTGAGACTGGGCATGGTGGCTCACACCTGTAATCTGAACACTTGGGAGGCTGTAACAGAAGGATCACTTCAAGTCCAATCTGTAGTGAGACCCTGTACTAAATACATTAAAGAAAAAGAAAAAAACAGTAATAGAGTGTTTTGTCTTTCTTAAATCCCAATAGAACAGGCTGTGTATAATAGACCACAACCAGTTGATAAAGTTCGAGTCAGAGACAGAAGAGATGCTGTAGAGGCATACCAGCTTGCTCAGCGCCTGCAGTCTATGGTAAGCAGCCATGCTCTTCCCTGTGGAGAAGGAATGCCTGCTTTGCCACTTAATGAATGTGTCTTCTCTTGTACTTCATCTCAGCTATCACTTCTCTGCCTTCTCTTCAATTTCATATTGGTTTATGAGGCCAAACAAGCTGTAAAACCTTTAAAATAAGATTAGCTAGAGGTGCTGCCAGGTCATACACTGCCCTTTAGCAGCCTGGTCCACTTCAAAGGCCTCTGTAGTGAAGTTTTCTCAACTGGACAGTCATACTACACACAACTTTTATAACTTTTCTGTGTGTTAACTTGCTGAACTTTTAAAAAGCTAATGTAATTATTTTGCTTCTGGTTTTCATTTCTTCTAATGCATGTCATTTAAAGCCATTTTCTTTGTCGTTAAATTATTTCTTAAAGACATGTTTGTCTTGAGTGTTTCAGCTTCCAAATGGTGACTAGAAATGGAAATAAAATGCAGAAAGTCAGCAGCACTTCTGCCCCCAAAAACCCAAACCTGCTTACTTACCCAAGGTTTCTCACCCTGAACTGGCCAGGAAAGTGCATTGCTGAGTAGAGTACTGATAATCAGACCTGAATGAGCAGATAAAGCTTAGCAAGTCACTGAGCGATCACAATACTTACATAGGTTCATACTTTTTAGCTAATTATGGCTTTTGTTTTGAATATGAATGGGCTGTGATTTCTCCCTGTTGCTTTTTATTTTCATCACAGCGTACTAGGAGGCGGAGGGTCAGAGACCCATGGGGAAACTGGTGTGATGCAAAGGATTTAGAAGGACAAACGTTTGAGGTAACTGGCCTTTCATGCAGCTCCATAAAAATTTTTTGTTGGTGTACATTTGTGTGTCTTAATGCCTTGCATGTTATATTTGCTTCATGCATTGTCATATGTGTATCTTCATTCCCAAATTCAGTTGTGTCTAAAACTTGGCCAGTGTACAGCACAGTGGAAGGCTAATAAGTAGTGAAATGCTTATTAGCTTTCCACTAAGAGTTTTATTCTCTAGCTTTGCCTTTTCATCTCTAGTTAAGAATATATGCCAGTGCCAAGAAGTATGTGTAGTAATTTCATTAAACACTTACTGAATGGTATTCTGATACAGCAATTAAAATGCTGTTCTAAATGTTAGACCATACTGAATTACAAATAAGGAAGTGTTACTTCTGCTAAAATACAGGGTCCTAAAAAGAACATAGACAATGAATATTATGGTATATTTGTATTCATGTATGCACATAAATGTCCTCAATGTATTATTGTAAGATGGAATGAGTAGACATGTATTACCAAGAACAGCTGCTTCAGAGAATCTTTTCTTTAAATTTATGATGTATAGCTTGTCCTCCCTGAAAAAATTTTTGTAAGAAATAAGTGATGTATATGTAAGTCCTAATATTAGATACTCAATAATATGGTAACTTCTCCATAAATGTTAGCTTCCTCTCTTCTCCACCCTGCTCCTGGTCCCCCATCCCATATCTGAGTATTCTTTCAGGCATTTTGAGGTTGGGGGTTGAGATGGAATCTCATTATAATTCAGGCTGGCCCTGAACTCACCATATACCCAAGGCTGCCCTCAAACTCCCAGCAATCCTCCTGTCTCAGCCTTCCAAGTGCTGAGATTACAGGCACATACTACCACATCCAGCTGTCCTAGTCATAATTGTAAGCACAATATTGCCCTTTGCATGAGGGACTTGTGTTTCTACTGGGAACGACAAAGCCAGTGGTAAGTTGGTCCAAAAATTGTAAGATCCTCCCAAAAGTTTTGGTAGGGGAAGATGCAACTGAAGATGTGGTATTTGAGCCTGAGGATCAATGGGAGAATCATCTCTAAAAATAGATGAAGCTGGATATGGTGGCACATGCCCATAATCACAGTACTCTAGGAGTCTGAGGCAGGAAGGTGATAAATGGAAGTCCGTTCTGAGCAGGTTAACAACTTAGACTGTCTCAAAATAAAAAAATGAAAGAAGATTTGGGGGTGTAGTTCTGTGAAGGTCCTGGGTTTAGTCTCCCACACTGAGAAGACAAAATAGATTAAAGCATTCTGTGCCAAGAGAGTGGCACGAGAGAAGCAGGACATAGGAAATACTGGATATATTCTGAGAAAGCTACATAGTTCATTTCAGCTAGAATGTAAGGTTAGTAGAAGAAAACAATATAAACATTAACTCATTTAACTTCATCATAATACCATCATGGTATTTTTTAAAAATTTATTTTTATTTTTTTTTGAACTTTAGAAAAATATTTCTGAAATGAATATATAACATGAGATTAATAATAAATTACACATTGTAAAAATTATTTACAAACTTAAATGAATATAAAAATAAAAATTGCTTAAAATAAATATGAAGAATTAACAGATCAGTCATATAATAGATCACTCTGTGCCAAAATCAGAAAAATTATATGATTAGAATTCTCAAAGTAGAATGAGGTAGGCAATAAATATTTAAAGATTTAAAATTTCTGAAT
>NDGN010564769.1:0-21731 GCA_002564285.1 Tympanoctomys barrerae | reverse complement strand
ACTCAGGCCCTTGCGCTTGCCAGGGAAGCACTTATTCCACTGAGCCATCTCCCCAGCCCCCAATTTTTTAATTTTAAAGAGAATAAAAGAATAATAGATAAGACATTAGAAACGATGTACTTTTTTTTTTTTTTTTTTTGGTGTAACTGGGGATTGAACTTGCCAGTGAAGCGCTTACTCCACTGAGCCATCTCCCTGGCCCCCTGAGCCATCTCCCTGGCCCCCTACAGTTTTTAAAAGAATGAGATGATATGTATTCAGCAGCGGTTGTTACGTTGCGCATTTCTATCTTTAATGTAGTTGTTCAGATTACAAATACAAGCATATAAAATTGGTCAGAAAGCAGAAGTGTTTTGAGAAAACTGCCTGCTGCTCCATTTGTGGCTCCTGGGAAGCACTGTATCCTCTGCAAGGCTCCGAGAGGCGTGGGTGGTCCCGGCCAGTAGGCAGGCTGGTTCAGCTCAGCTCTGCACTCCTGTGCCTGCAGGGCTTGTCGCTGGTGCTCTCGGAGGGCGGGCTTCGGGACAGAGAGGAGAAGGAGCTGCCCATGGAGGAGGACTCTGGGGAGTCGAGTGCACTGCAGGACTACCAGTGGCTGCTGCGGGACCTGCCAAGGCTGCCCCTATTCGACAGTGTCCGAGCTGCCACCGCCCTAGCACTGCAGCAGGTGAGGGCCTACTAGGCAGGTGCGGAGGGCAGGTGGGCAGCAGGAACACTGCCCAGGAGCCTGCTCAGATGGCCCCTCTCCCCAGGCTATCCACATGGAGACAGACCCGCAGACCATCAGTGCCTACCTGGTCTACCTGTCCCAGCACATGCCAGTGGAGGAGCAGGGCCCGCACAGTGACCTAGCCTTGGTGAGTGGGGCGGGATGTGAGGGGGCCTGCCCTGCGGAGGGCGTGAGGGGGCTGGAGCATGTTCTCACACTGGGCAGAGGGCAGTCAGAGTCCCAGGATGTGTACTGTCCTTTACGCTGTCTTCCTCTGGATGACTTCCTCTCCTGGCTTTCCTGCCAGCTGCCCCAGCCATGGTGCAGCATGAGTGCACTCGCCTCCGGGGGGCTGAGCCTCTGCATGGGTGAGGAGCAAGGGAGTGAACAGCAGTCACTGGGACAGGGCTTCCTCCACAGCCTGGATTCCTTCTGGGGGCTGCAGACCCAGGTCTGCCCTCCTGGCGATTTCTGAGGCTTTTGTCTTCCAAGTCTCTGGTCTAGTGTCCATGCTGGGGTGGCTCATAGCCGGGCTCCTCAGCATTGTTGCATGTGCATAAATGTCATGTCTGGACAGGTTGTGACAGTGTTTTTCTTTTGGCCATGAAGACTGTTTCTGTTGCTAGTGGGTGGTGTCTGTGATGTTTCTGCCCTGGTCCCTACACCCCTACCTTTCCACCCTGTGGCAGGAAAAGCCTGCAGCACCTTCCACTTTGAAGGCCATCATCAACCTTTTCTCTGAGCACCACGTCCCCTTACAAGTCTGAGGATGCCCCTCAAGCTCTCCTTCCCCGGTGCTGCCACCTGCCTTGCACAAGCATCTTGCATGTTGCTGGAGACACTTCGCAGTGGTCCTCTCCTGGTGCAGCATGTGATCTGCCCAGTTGCTAGGGTGGTGTGCAGAGAGGAGAGAATGGCCGCTGATGCCCACAGTCCCTCTGATGGCCCTTCTCTCACCAGGATGTAGCCCGGCTTGTTGTGGAGCGCTCTACCATCATGGCACACCTCTTCTCCAAGCTTTCCTGCAGCTCCACTTCTGATGCAGTTCTGGGCGCTCTACTGTCTGTTTTCTCCCGCTATGTGCGGC
This sequence comes from Tympanoctomys barrerae, assembly GCA_002564285.1. Classification (NCBI taxonomy): domain Eukaryota; kingdom Metazoa; phylum Chordata; class Mammalia; order Rodentia; family Octodontidae; genus Tympanoctomys; species Tympanoctomys barrerae. Next base: position 19,935 of record NDGN010564769.1, on the reverse strand, counting down.
GCATGCGCAAGAGTAAAGAAGGAGAGGAGGTCTACAGCTGGGTAGGACAGCCCTCAACCTCTGCTGGCTCCCAGCTCCTGGTTCCCAAGGTACCTGGCTTCTGTTCCACTGTCCTCTCTCTGTAGTCAGAGTCCCAGGATCAAGTCTTCCTGCGTTGGGCCAGCGGAGAGACAGCCACCATGCACATCCTCGTGGTCCATGCCATGGTCATCCTGCTGACACTGGGCCCGCCTCGAGGTAAGCAGTGCTGGCTAGGAAGGGTCTGTCCTAGAGGGTCACGCCCCTGCCCAGCAGCTTTGTCCAGAGTCTAGTGGCTTGAACTAGCTAGCCCTCTGGCCAGCAGCCTTTCTTTTCCTTCCTGACCATTGTGAATATTCTACCACTTACCTGGTTACTCCTGTGAGAGCAGGGGAAGGCCAGGACCCTCTTGCTTGGGGTCTTGTGCATGTATTTAGACTCTGCCAGAATGGGGCCACCAGGTGGCCAGCCCCAGGTATACATCCACGGTGTCACCCTTAGGAAGGGGGTAGGGGGTGAGGATGGCCTTGCTGTCCCACCCATTGGGCTTCCTTTTGATTCTGTGGAGCAGGAGTTTAGAGGGAGCTGGCCTGGCCAAGCACCTTGTACTGTGAGCACAAGTTCTCTGGTGCATGGGATCTTCAGATCTATCCCTTAGAGTCTTTTTTTCCTACCTGTAAGAGACACTCAAATGCTTGACCCACAGATGAGGTACACTAATTCATACACAGCGTCGGGCAGTTGATCCTCATTTTCATTTGAATCTTTCCTGTTCCTGCGAGGCCTCAGTTTCCCCCTGTACAAGGCGGATGGCCCTAAGGGGCCTTGAGTCTATACCAGCTTTGGTCTTTGGTCCTCTTCGGGGTCAGGGCCCTTGGAGGAGAAGGTTGCTCACTCATATCTTTCTGGAAGCTGGCGACAGTGAGTTCTATGAGCTGTTGGACATCTGGTTCCCGGAGCAGCAGCCGCTGCCCACTGCCTTCCTTGTGGACACATCTGAGGAGGCGCTGCTGCTGCCTGACTGGCTGAAGCTCCGCATGATCCGCTCTGAAGTGCCCCGCCTGGTGGATGCTGGTACGTACCAGGCTGGGGTTAGGAGAAGGGAAGGGCCTGATGAATTCAGGCAGCCCTGCGCCTGCTACCCAGGAGCCCTTGGGCCGTTGGGACGCTCCCAGTATTCACATGGCTAGCAGAGGCTCACTGAGTTGTCACACCAGGCCCAGCTGCCCTGACCATGACTGGTTGGGAATGCATCCTAGAAAGGAAGTTAAATGGCCAAGGACTGGGAGGGAATAGGGACAGCTTGGGGCCTCTGAGTTCATTCTTGAAGGCTTCTTGGAGTTCAGGCAAGCTGCAGTGAGGAGGGGAGGGTCTAGCAGGACCCATCAGTCTGACAGCCAGGCAAGGAAGGGGACTTGAGTGAGTGGGTTGGTTTAGGATGCTCAGGAAAGATGCCCCAAGGGGTCTCCTGCCAGCTGTGAGTATTTGTGGCACCATCATTCATGCACAAGGGAGCACTGTGGCCTGTATGGCTTCAGAGTGGCTTGACCGCAGGGTCCTTAGCACTGCTGTGAGCCCTCTGAGCAACCCCTGCTGAGCTGCCACCCAGAGTAGGGGTCTGGTGGGGCCTGGACCCAGATGCCAGGGGGCCTGGTGAATAAGCAATGCCTACAGCCCTGCAGGACCTGGAGCCCCAGCAGCTGCTGCTCTTCGTCCAGTCCTTCGGCATCCCTGTGTCAAGCATGAGCAAACTCCTCCAGTACCTGGACCAGGCGGTAGCCCATGACCCCCAGACCCTGGAACAGAACATCATGGATAAGAGTGAGCTCCTACAACTGGCCATGTTGGTCTGACCAAACACATCAGGGTCCGCTAGCCCCTGGGTCCTGGGTGAGGGCTGCTGAGGGGATTGAGCTACAGGTACCATAGGTGGAGTATGAAAAGCCAAGGCCTGACCCCACCCCCACACTGTCATGAGGCCTAGGAAAGTGTGAAACTGGATGCTGATGCTTCCTGAGTGGGTTTCCTGCCTCTAAGCTTCTGCAGCCTCAGAAAGCTCCCAAGACTCTCCTGGGCATGTATGAGGTTTCCAGCACAGCTTCCTGGGGGAAGAAGTGCTTGCCGTCCACGTGCAGCTGAGACCGACTGTTGTCTTGCAGATTACATGGCCCACCTGGTCGAGGTGCAGCATGAGAGAGGCGCGTCAGGAGGCCAGACCTTCCACTCCCTGCTCACAGCCTCCCTGCCCCCTCGGCGAGGTACTGGCCCCTCCCAGCCCCAGCACCATGGCCCTGGCTTCCGGCCACAGAGGCCCCTCAGCTGCTTCCTTGGTTGGCACTAGCCCGTGGTCAGCTTGGGGCCCCTGTCTTGGATCTGTCCTCCCTGTAGACATGGTCAGTGCCCTGGGTCCAGAGAGGGCTGACCCTGTGTGGGGATGAGATCCAACTCTTCTTTCTGGTGATCTCCTGGCCGGGACTGTGCTGGTTCTCAGGGCTGCTCTGCCAGATCTGGTCAGAGTTTCTAGCCCATGGCAATGTCCCTTTATCTAGACAGTACAGAGGCACCGAAACCAAAGAGCAGCCCGGAGCACCCTGCAGGCCAGAGCAGGACTCGGGCCGGGACGCAGGTCCGAGTGCTGGGTCCTGAGGATGACTTGGCCGGCATGTTCCTGCAGGTACTGACACCACTGTGATGGGTCCTGCACATGTGCATCCTCACACATGGTGACTTTACACGTGCGCCTGCCCCCAGGTGCAGGCCTACATGTGGGAGGGTGTGGCATTCTGCTCTCAAGGTACTCCTGCTGCCTTTGCACACCCCTCTCTTCAACCCTCCGTTTTTTTGCTGGCAGAGGCCAAGATGTACAGGGCTCACCTGAAGGCCCGTGGCCAGTGCCTGTCCTCATGCCCTGCTCATGGCATTCCTCTCTGATTGAGAGCCTCTGTAGGCACATGACAGGCCCCAGGGGCAGCTCCTAGGGATGTTAGATCCATTGCTTCTGTGTAACAGAGGTCTCAAGGGCCCTGGGTGCAAGTCCATGTGTTTGGGGTCACAAAGGAACAGGGATCTGAGAAGAGGTGCTCTCCCTCCTGATACCCACTGTGTCCTTCCAGATCTTCCCACTGAGTCCTGACCCGCGGTGGCAGAGCACCAGCCCCCGGCCCCTTGCCCTTGCGCTGCAGCAGGCCCTGGGCCAGGAGCTGGCCCGAGTCCGCCAGGGGAACCCTGAGGTGCTGGGCATTACTGTGCGCCTCCTACAGGCTATGGCCACCCTGCTGGGCTCCCCCCACGGTGGGGCCCTGGCCATGGCCATGCACCGCAGCCACTTCCTCTCCTGCCCGCTGATGCGTCAGCTCTACCAGTACCAGGTACCCATGCTGAGGGAACAGAGAGGGTGTGGCTTCAGTGTCCCAGGACAAGCGGGGGAGGTCTGGCCATCACTTAGGCTGAGTCCTGCACTGGCCCTGGTGTAGGGATTCCTTCATGGGCTTGAGTTTCTTTCCTAAGTGCAAGAGCCACTTGTGTCAGGGCAGCAGACAGGGACCCATCTCTTTGCAGGAAGTGACAGACCCACACCCCCTGGGCCTGCCCCTGGCTCTGTGGCCTTGTTTCATGTGTGAATGTACCTTGTTACTTGTGTGCCGTGGACATGTGTGCTTATTTTATTCCCTGAAGTATACAGAAGTAAGTTGCAGGCCAGGCAGGATTATGCCTGGAACCCCACGTTCATAGGAAGCTAACACAGGAGGGTTGCAAGCTTGGACACCCTCAGCAACATAGCAGGATGTTGCCTCCAAGTAAAAAAACAATATCAATCATAAAGAGGGGCCAGAGATGTAGTTCAGTTGTCTCCAGGGTCAATTCCAGTATTGAAAAAAGTAAGTTGCTGTCAGAACAGTTCATACTTAAAAGCCGTGCCGGTGGATGATCTTGGGCCACTGCAGAGGCCTATCCCAGCCATGTGGTCTCCTTCCCACCACCACCACCACCACCCATGTAGGACTGTTGCTGTCTCTGATCAGTATAGCGTACATATTGCTTGTTGTCCCCGCAGCGCTGTGTACCCCAGGACACTGGCTTCTCCTCTCTCTTCCTCAAAGTCCTGATGCAGACCCTGCAGTGGCTGGAAAGCTCTGCTGTGGAGGAGGGGCCCCTGCAGGCCCAGCTCAAGCTGTTTGTCACCCAGTACTCAGCAAGACACAGGATCAGTGATGGTGAGGGTGATGGCAGGCAGCTGGAGCCAGCAGATACACGTGCAGTGGGGGCCAAGCGATTGGGGGTGACCTGGGCTCCTGCAGGAAGGGTGGTACCTATGTGAACAGAGGGGCATCCTCGAGGCACTGGGAAGGCAGGGCAAAGTGTGGAGGGAAGGTCACATTGGCTCTCCCACAGTGCGCAGTGGGCTTCTGCACCTGGCAGAGGCTCTGGGCTTTCGTCATGACCCGGATGTGGTCAACTCCACTGTGAGGGCTGTCATTGCTACGCTGAAGTCTGGGGAGAGGTGCAGCGTGGAGCCAGAACTCATCAGCAAAGGTACCAGCATGCCAGGCTCAGGCCTTAGGCTGCCACTACTTTGTCCTGTAGTGACTGACTACTCAGTGCCCACAGATAGCCCCTCCCACATGCTTTCGTGGGCCCTCTTGAGAACAGGAGTTGTGAGGAGCTTTCCCCCAGCATGGCCCGTCCTGCACATGCTCAGCCATGTCTGGTCGTGGCTGCCTCCCACTCAGAGATCTCTACCCCAGGGTGACACGGGACATCCCTGTACCTTACACAGTCCTCCAAGGCCTGATTGAGGCAAGGTCCCCCTATCTGGAGGAGTTATTGACAGCACTCTTCTCGGCCACCACGGACACTGCCTGCCAGAGCCTGGCCTCCAGGCCCATCATGGTGGTGAGCTCTCTGCTGCTGCAGGAGAAGGAGGAGCCTGCCATTCCAGGGAAGCAGGATGGAGACAGTGTCAGGTGAGCAAGAGCTGAGGACGCCCAAGGGTTCGCTCTGCCAGGTCTTTCTCTGACTCTTTTTCTCACAGCGTGGAGGCTGTGCGGCTGGGACCCTCGTCAGGGCTACTTGTGGACTGGCTAGAGATGCTGGACCCCGAAGTGGTCAGTAGCTGCCCTGATCTGCAGCGGCAACTGCTATTCTCCAGGAGAAAGGTGACAGGGACCAGCCCAAGGGCAGAGGGTGTTCGGGGGTCCCTGACGTGCCTGGGGATTGGGATTGGTATAGGGTGATGCCCATAAGGGCCCCCGTAAGCAGAAAGGGTCAGTCTGTGTGGGTGGGACTGCCCTGCCAGACTGAGGTCTACTGGGCCCAGGGCTGCCCAGAGGAGAGCGGAGGGCCTGTGTAGCAGAAGGGCCTAGGCACAAGATTTCTCATTGGTGGGGACAGCACCCTCCAGGGCCAAGTGCACAGGGCCTGGGGCACCTTCACCCTTGCGCCACAGTGAGCAGAGGAGGTGAGGCAGTGGTCAGATGATTTGTATTAATGGGGCTGGTGGCCACCTGTGATGTGTGCCGCAGTGAGTGCTGCAGCCAGCAGGCTCCCGGGGAAGGAACAGCCATCTCCATCGGGTCTTTCTGCTCCATCTCCCACCATGCAGGCAGCTGACACATCCACCCCTTCCTGGGCTGCCCACCCCCCCCCATCCTAGCCTCAGGGCACAGGTAAGGCTCGGCTGCTTCCAAGCCCTGAGTCCTTCTGGAAACAGCCTCCAGCATTTACCTCACAGGTGGCACCAGAATGTCATCAGCTGACTTGGCTCAGCAGGGCCAGCCAGCTCCTTGGCTCCGTTGGGATCATCCCAGCTTCTGTCATTTCCCAGGGCCTAGGCCATGCAGGTGCCCAGGTGCCATCATTCCGCCCCTATCTCCTGGCCCTCCTCACACACCAGTCCAGCTGGGCCACGCTGCACCAGTGCATCCACGTCCTGCTGGGCCAGAGCCGGGAGCAGAGGTGAGGTCCCCTTGCCTGGGCTTTACTCCCCTATAGGCCCTGCTTGATGGCTGCAGGGCTCGTGCCCCATGCGCTGGGAACTCTCAGTGCTGTTCAGGCAGCTGTATTGCCCACTTGCCTGCTGCTTCTGGTAGATTTGTGTAAACAGCCTCAGCACTGGGGTCACAGGGCATCACATTCACCCTATGCTGGTGCTGGGTCCCTGCACCCTCACTCCAAAGCAGCTTTTCTTCAGAGGTCCAACATGCCCATGCTGTCTTGGGCCACCACAATCACCCTCTGCGGGTACAAGTGCCCTCGCCAAGAAGGCAGACAGCCTATCTCCCTGGCTCTTACCCTTGGACCGTGGTCCCTGTCTGTCTCTGAAGAATTCAGTGATTGTCTACACTGTGCTGTGGAGGCCAGAAGGGGTATTCCCAAGGTGTGGCACTGCAGGGTGCCGAGACCCATTCCGAGCAACTGTTGCTGCTCTGAAAGCGTACAGGGTGGACAGGGCTAATGTGTGCATTCCTTCCACAGTGGGAGTTGGGCACATAGCGTGTTGGCAGAGGTGTGGATCAGGGAGGTCCACATTCCCTGTCAGTGGGCCCATGACTGGGTTCCCTTTGAAAACTGAGGGCTTCTCCCCAGCAGCCTCCGTGCTCCCTGGCCTCAGCTGGAATCCTGGGTTCCTCCCAGGTTTGACCCCTCTGCTTCCCTGGACTTCCTGTGGGCCTGCGTTCATGTGCCACGCATCTGGCAGGGAAGGGACCAGCGTACCCCACAGGTAGGTCTGGGCGGAAGTGGGGGCAACCCAGCCCTAAAGGGTGGCATGTCTAGGGGCTGACTGGGGGTTCCTGTTGCAGAAGCGGCGGGAAGAGCTGGTGCTCCACGTCCAGGCTGCGGAGCTCATCAGCCTGGTGGAGCTGATCCTGGCCGAGGCGGAGACCAGGAGCCAGGATGGTGATGCAGCCGCCTGCACCCTCATTCAGGCCCGGCTGCCCTTGCTGCTTAGCTGTTGCCGTGGCAATGACGAGAATGTCAGAAAAGTGACAGAGTACCTGACTGGCTCCATCCAGCAGTGGGGGGACAGGTACCCAAGGCCCACCCATCCTTGTGTGGTGATAACGCTGCCCTCACCTGGGAGCATGGGCACCATCAAGGCTCAGGCTGTTTCTGTCAGCACACCTGGCCCCTGAGCCCATCTGGCTCTCTTGGCATGCCCAGACCCTGCCCTTCCTCGCTCTAGTTGGCCCACTAAGCGCCTGCCCCATCTCCGGTGGCCCTGTCTACTCTGTTGCAGTGTTCTGGGAAGGCGGTGCCAGGACCTACTTCTGCAGCTCTACCTGCAGCGGCCAGAGCTCCGGGTGTCAGTGCCTGAGGTCCTGCCACTGAGTGAGGGGGCCACTGGCAGCAGTGTCTGCAAGGTGAGAGTGTGTCTCCTGCCCAGGCCCTGGTGGAATGGCCATGACTAGGATGGTAGGTGGGGACTGTCAGCCTAGCGTGCCAGATTCCCCAGAAAGCCCGACCTATGAGAAATCCGGAGGCTCTGCCATGGATGGAATCTCGAACTGGGAAGTGGTGGGTAGTGGCAGTGAGAGGGTAGCCTGTGTCCCCTCCTCTCCTGATCTCATCTTGTCCATGGAGCTCCTCCAGGCTACAGCATGGTGTCTGGGTGCCCCTTGCCTGTTTTCGTCAGGCATGGCTGGCAGGCTGTACTCAGGTGTGGCATAGAGCACACACATGAACCATGAGCCCATAATCTAGGTGGGGCTGCGCCATTGCTGCAGACATATCCTAGCAGCCCTTCCTCTGCCCCTGCTCAGGAGCATGGACATAGTCTCTTGTCTTGAGTGCTGTGTGTGTGCTCTTGGGTGTTGGCATTCTCTGACATAAGTCCAAGGTGACCTGTGTGGTCTGCACAGAGTCCATTTCTTCCCATTGCCAAGTGGTGTCTGCCACCGGCATGGACTGTTTATCTGTCTCTCCTGCCAAGGGCTGTTTGAGGTGTTTCTACTTGGGGCCTCTAGCAGGTCCCTGGAAGATTCCCCCCACCCCACTAACACTCCCCTCCCCTCAGCTGGATGGGCTCATTCACCGCTTCATCACCCTGCTCGCTGACACCAGTGACTCCCGGTCCTCTGAGAGCCGAGTAGCAGATGCCAACATGGCCTGCCGAAAGCTGGCTGTGGCCCACCCCATCCTGCTGCTCAGGTACTGTGGCCCATCCACATGAATGAAGGCCAAGGGGGGGCACCTGGGGTATGACCATGCCAGGGGAGGTTCTGCAGGCAGAGCACAGCCCTTGCCTGCCCCACTCCTGAGCCAGGGCATGTCCTGTGTGTAGACCTGCTGCCGTGTGAGTTCCAGAAGGGCCGTTGGCTAGACGCTGGTGCTTGGCAACCATGAACTCTGGCTGCTGTAGCTACTACAGGAGCCCCCGCCTGTGGCAGAGCCTCAGGAGGAATCTTGAACTGGGAAGTGGTGGGTAGTGGCAGTGAGAAGGTAGCCTGTGTTCCTCAGGAGGAGCCAGGTGGACCCCATAAAAGCAGGTCAGACTCACTACCCCCAACATCCCTGGAGTCTGATGGCTGGTACAGCTCCCCAGCACACCCGGTCCCCAGGGCTGGTGGAAAACTAGGCCCTGCTGCTCAAAGCTGCTCCCTGGACAGGGTCTCCTGGAGCCTGTATGACACAAACCTGGCCCTTGTAGGTCCCTTGGTGTGCTCTCTCTGGGTGAGGGATGAGCCTGAGGAGGTAAAGCTGTTGTCTGTAGTTGCCAGGGGTGTGAGTGGGATATGAAGGTCTCTGGTTGGGGCCATTGAAGACATCTGGCCAGGAGTGACTTCAGAGCCCTCTGCCCACAGGCACCTGCCCATGATGGCGGCACTACTGCATGGCCGCACACACCTCAACTTCCAGGAGTTCCGGCAGCAAGGCCACCTGACCTTCTTCCTGCATGTCCTCGGCCTGTTGGGGCTGCTGCAGCCACATGTCTTCCAGAGTGCACACCAGGGGGCGCTGTGGGACTGCCTGCGCTCCTTTGTGCGCCTGCTCCTGGTAGGTAGGCCCTGACATCCTCCAGTCCTTCATCTCAGCAGCTCCTTTCTACCCTGCTCCCACCGTCTGGGCCAGACCCCAGCTTTCTAAGCCAGGACCTGTAGGACCCCCTACAGGGGCTCAGAACAGCAAGGCCTGGCTGCTCATTCAGTGCCGTCTGCCTCCACAGTTCTGGGGATCACGTATACCATATTCTGGGTGGCCCCAGGCTTGCAAGTACTCACCGTGCTGTGCTTGTGGACAGTGCTTGGCTTGCTGCGCATAGTTTGCTGTTTTGTCACCCGCCCCAGTTGGGAACCTGCATGTCTGTGCAGTGACCAGCCTGCCACCTTCAGATCCGCTACATTGCATGCGGTGGTCGGCTCTGTCCAAGGGTCAGGGACAGCAGCGTAGCAGGCGGGCGCAGGGCTCCGAGCACTCTGGCTCTCTGCAGAACTACCGGAAGTCATCCCGCCACCTGGCCCCCTTCATCAGCAAGTTCGTGCAGTTCATCCACAAGTACCTCACCTGCAGTGCACCTGCGGCTGTCTCCTTCCTGCAGAAGCACGCAGATCCCCTCCAGTGAGTGACACATGCCCAGCAGGCATCCGAGGGCCAGGGAGAAGGCAGAGGAGGATGTATGCGGGATGCTTGGACAGCAAAGGGCCAGTTGATGGCAGCTGCTCAGCACTGAGCCACTCCCTGCTCTGTCCCCTCCGTCTGTTGTGCCTCCCAGGGCCCTTCCCTCTCATCCTCTCGGGGTCCCCTTCCCCTCTGGCCCCAGCCCCACTGGCCAGTTATCTCCCCCAGCTAAAAGCCAGCTTTCTCCGCCAGCGACCTTTCCTCTGACAACAATGACCTGGTGATGCTGAAGTCCCTTCTTGCAGGGCTCAGTCTTCCCAGCCGGGACGGCAGAGCTGACGGCAGCCTGGACGAGGAGGGTGAAGGTGAGTGGGCTGCAAGGAGGTCCTGTTGGGTCTTGGTGCCCCCAGCAGCATGGCTGCCCCTCAGCCACCGGCGGTGTCCTGGTAGGGATCTAGTGACCCCTGGAGCCTCACTTGTTTCATGTGGCTGGTGCCGTGGCCAGCTGATGGAGCAACACAGCTGTCCCTGGGACCTTGCTAGATCTCACTTCCCCTCTAGAGGCCTCCCCTGGCTTCAAGGGGCAGGGTTTGTCCTTGACTGTCCCTCATACCCCATGGCAGTGCTGTCCTGTACTATCAGGGTCCCAGAGATGGTACCTAGCTGCCCATGGCTCTACCACTCTCACAAAGGACCTAGTGCAGACTGGACACCATGTTTAGCCCAGCATGCTCCTGGATGGGAACCTTGTTTCCATGGTGCTTCTGGGTGAGCCGCCTCAGTGTACCCCTACAGGACTGACTGACTGACTCTTCCAGATGAGCACTCAACCAATTCCCTGCCACTGGTCAGCGTCTCCCTGTCAACCCCCCTGACTGCGGCTGACATGGCCCCGCACATGAAGAGGCTCTCCCGGGGCCAGACTGTTGAGGGTGAGTGGGGTTGGCACCCCTGTGCTCCCCAGCAGATGCCCTGGGCTTCTTGGGGGCTTGCTCTCCATAGGGGCTGCTCAGTTGGCTGGTTTGACTGGGATGTGAGGCTCCAGACAGCGACAACTGCCGGGGTACTCCAGGCAGAAGGCTTGGTAGGCAGACTGAGATGAGATGTGTGTGTGCTGGAATGTTGGGTGCCGCTCAGAGTCTGGGGTGTGGAGTGGGCTGGGGTGCTGCAAGGGAGGGCAGGTGCAGAGAGGTGTAGCATCACACTTCCCGGGGCCCTGAGAGTGCACCTTGGAGTGTTTCCCTGGGAGGAGGCAGAAGGGAGACCTCATGGCCCGTCTCTGTGTTCCTCTTAGACCTGCTGGAGGCCCTGAGTGACATAGATGAGATGTCCCGGCGGAGACCTGAGATCCTGGGCTTTTTCTCCGTGAGTGGCTGGAGGCTGAGCTGGGAGGATCCTGGGCAGGGGCCTATGGGAGGGAGCTGTGCCCCACTGTCTGCTACTGCTCAAGCCCTTGGTGACCAGCCTCAGGGCTCCAGTTGTCAAGGAGCCGGTGGTGGGCAGGACATGTCCCCTGAAGGGTTAAGCATTGTAGGGGTGAGAGGTGAGTTCTCAGCCAGGTGGTCCCTAAACCTTACCTCATCTCCCCCTGGACAGACCAACCTGCAGTGGCTGATGAGCTCAGCCGAGGAGTCCTGCCGCAACCTGGCCTTCAGCCTGGCGCTGCGCTCCATCCAGAACAACCCCAGGTGAGCCCACCATGCTCCCAACACTGCTGCACAGTGAGCTGCCCCAGGGTCCTGGGGTGGCTGGACCAGGGGTCCTGGCAGGTCAGCACTGCCTTGCCAGCAAGGCCTGGCTGGGGTTCCCTCTGGGATCTTTGGCACGGTGGGCAGGACCCATTTCGTACATTTCTTACAGCATTGCTGCCGACTTCCTGCCCACCTTCATGTACTGCCTAGGCAGCCGCGACTTTGAGGTGGTGCAGACAGCCCTCAGGAACCTGCCTGAGTACACACTGCTCTGCCAAGGTGAGCCTTGCCCATGCCCACTGGAAGCCCCCACCCTTCCCACGCCCTTGCTGCCTGACCGTCTCCCCACAGAGCACGCAGCTGTGTTGCTGCACCGAGCCTTCCTAGTGGGCATGTACGGCCAGATGGACACCAGTGCCCAGATCTCCGAGGCCCTGAAGATCCTGCACATGGAGGCCGTGATGTGACCTGCAGGGTCCAGCTGCCCTTGGCCTCAGTGCCATGATGGTCTCATCAGAAAGCCCCCAAGGATGGGCAGAGCTGAAAACAGCTCTCCTGGCCCAGAAGCTGACACTGCAATCCAAGCCCAGCCCACCTTCTGCTTAGGACCCTGGCCCAGACGTGGGGGCACAGCCCAGCGAGAGGAACAGCTGGCAGGAGCTGGCGTTAAATGAACCATTGAAGCCCCTAGTGCTGCTGTCTGGTGTTCTGTGTTGCCCTGGCTGGACCCTGCCCATTCTCCATGGCTGAGACGCTTAAGAATTGAGTGGGGTCCTGGAATGGGGAGACTAGGCCTCTCCCCAGAAACTAGCCTGCTCCCCACTGTCCACACCACCACTTCCTGTGGTGTAGCCTCAGCGTGGCCTGGCCCTGACTTCTCTGCCCATGAGATCAGGCTGGGCAGGCCACATCAAAGCACAGGGCCACTGGGCAGGCTGAGATCCTCGGGGTCCTTGCCTGTCTGCTCTGTCTAGGACCCGGCCCTGGACACCCTTCAGTCTCAAAACCGAGCAGTTCTGCTGAAGGGAGCCCGTCAGCCTGGGGAGCTGGTAGGCAAGAGTTGGGGAAGGATATGTTGGACACTGCCTGGAATTGCTCCTCTTGCCCTCCCAAGGGGCACATGACCATGCCGCCTTCCCCCGGGTTACAACTGAGTGTTTTGCCAGCTTAGGGTTGAAGCTGCCTGTGCCCTCATCTTCACAGCAGTGTAGAGGGACATCCCCAGCCCGGGGCTCCATTGGTACTGAGACATCTCCAGGCGGGATGCACCCTGGCTGACTTGTTCTTGCTCAGCTGTATCATCAGAGGCCACCAGGGGGCACCATGGCTAAAATAACCAGCTTCAGTCTTTGCAGAACCCCAGTGATCGTGAGCCTGAGTGCTGGAGATGCCAGTCTCTGGTGATAATCACTCACTGGCAGCAGCTGGGACCTGCAGGCTTAAGACTGTAGCCTGTCCTGACGAACCTGCCCACGTTCACACCACTGCAGCATCCTTTTACATATCCTGACGATCTGGGTGTCCCCACTCTGTCCATGTACCTGAGGGGTCCCTAGGGGTTAGGGGCTCCTCTGGAAATGACTTGTAGGTCTAGGTTGGCCCAGAGTAAGGGGCAAAGCTGTCCTCAGGTTGTTGGCCACTCTGAATGGCCTCTGCTTCAGTCCTCAGGGCTTCTGTGCCCCAGAGCTGGCCCTGGTACCTGCCCTGGTACACACCTGGTCTTTGTCTAAAGGTGGGGACAGCAGTGACCCACATGTCCAGGGAGCACAGTGTAAACCAGCACAGCCTAGCCTTCCTGGCCTCTGAGCATGGCTGGGTGTACCTGGTGTCCTTAGCCCTGGCCTTTCTGGCCCAGCTGCCTGGAAACTCCTGGGCTCTGTCCTCTGTGGCCTGGCATTCCTCATATAGCTCCATGAAGGCCCAGGACCCCTCCTGGGTGCTTGTCTTCAGCTCTCCTGGCCTCCCTCCTGTGTTTTGCAGGCCTAGTCAGTGCATCCCCGTGGCACACAGAAGGCTAGACGGCTTCCCATACCACAGGGCAGGGCACTGCCTATCCTAGCCTGTGCCACGCTGCAGCTTCCCACCTTGCACAGGGCCCTCGACTGGCAGCATGGTGGTCACATCTGAGCACCCGTTGCTTCTGTCAACAAGCACAGTGCTACGTGCCCCCCCATCTATCAGCACACCTGTTTATTCTCATGTACTGCCCCCTTCACCCCAGAACCTGAGCCACCCGGCTGGTGCGTACCTTCCACCCTGACACCTCTGATGTTTGGAAAGGTGGTGAGGAAGGGATGAAGCTGGAACCCGCATAGCCCCTGACCCCATTGGGCTCACGGGGAGGGCAGGTGCCCTCCTGCCCTCTGGGCCTTGCCTCTCCCGTGACTTAATGCAGCAGAGAAGGGGCTAAGGATGGCTTTGCAACTCAGCTGGCTTGAAATATGAGTCTGCAGTTGCCTATGCTGGGCACAAGCCTTCAGCAATCACTTGTCTCCTGCACACAGGGAACTAACTGAAAGGTGAGGGTCCCTGTCACTAGTTAGAGGCAGGACTACCTAGTGAAGGATACCAAACTCACCCACAGCAGGCCTGGCCTAACTAGGCCCAGTACCAGGTGGCTTGTGTTGGTTGGTAGAGGTTGTTGAGGGCCCATACTAGCGCTCATAAGGCCGGGGAGGCGCTGACTGGGGACAGCTCCCAGTCCTATGGTGTGTGCAGGTAAGGCTGTTGCCCACTAGGGGTGGACAGGTATCTGGAGAACCTGTGTGCTCCTCCTGTTCCTATTTACCTGGCCCTAAGACAAGCATGGCTCAGGGGGGCCACCATTCCCCCACCCAAGGTTCAGCCCAGTTGCTGGCCATTGCCAGGCCTAAACTTAGGGCCTTTGATCAGTTGCACATTCCAGAGCCCGGCAGGCCCACTTAGGCCTGCTACTACAACTCAGCACCCCAGCCACACTGCCTCTGAAACCCAAACGCTGTCCTTTGTCCCACAGCACCTCCAGGAAAGCTTCCTGCAGGCCTCTGACCCACCCTCCCCTGGAGCCCAGGGTCCTGATCTGTTACAGCTTGTCTAATTGCTTCAGATGTGCTGCGCTGGTGGGGGCTCCGCTACCATAGGCCTGAAAACTGGGCTTTCCATGGGGACTTACGTGGCCCCCAGACACAGGGAAGGAATGGGGCTTGCAGGCGTAAGCCTGGAGGCACCAACGCATGTCTCCAGTCCCATCTGGCCTCAGTTTACCCCCATGTGAGGGGCTGCACTCTGACCTGTGAGAACTGAAGTGGCCTGCCCACCCCTGTTCTAACAGCAGGGACTTGGCCCCAGTTCCAGTGCTCAGAGCTGAGGCACAGCACCTGGTATATACCAGGCAGTGAAAGGCTTTGGGAGCTCCCAAGTGCCGTCCTGTGTGGCCCCAGCTTTGAGAAGCTACAGGTGGCTCTGCTTGGAGGCTCTGGGTGTGTCCAGCCTGGCCAGGGCCTGCAGCTGGTGCTGAGCACAGCTGGGTGGAAGACCCAGCCCTGCAGGACAAAAGTCCTGTAAAAATAAAGCGCTGGGGATGTAGCTCAGTAGAATAAGTGCCTGCCTGACAAGTGCAAGGTCCTGAATTCAATCCCCAGTACCGCCACCACAAAATAAGTAAATCACATAAATAAAATAGGGCTGGCCAGATAGTTCAGCAGATTAAAGGCCTGCTTAGGCAGATGCAGGGACCTGTGTTCAATCCCTGGTGTGCCATGCTGGTCCCACCCCCAGGGTGTGCTAAGACTGGGTGTGGTGGTGTGTACCTGTAATCTTAGCACTTGGGAGGCTGAAAGCAGGAGGATCAATATGAGTCCAATCTCTAGTGAGACCCTGTAGATCCTGTACTAAACATATTAAAAAATAAGTCCTGGATAGACTTGGAATCCTTGCCAAGGGGGCTGGCAGGGCCTGCAAGAGCAGAGAGGGGTGGCAGGGGCTTGGTGCTGGGGAAACGCACAAGTGCACCATAGGCAGCGGCACTGTCTTCATGTAACTGTGCCCCAGATTCCCTGCCTGACTCCCCCAGCCCCTCTCCATTGCTGCCTCTGCCCTCTGGGCAGTACTTTGTGGCCTCTGATAAGGAACATAAAAGCCGGATCCATGTACGGAGCTCTCTGCCCAGGAGATAGCAGAGCCTTAGCAGGTGGGGCTCATGAGGTCCTGACAGCACCCCTGTCCTATCCTTACTTCTGCAGACTGGGGGTAGGTCACGGGGTCACAAGGCAGGTTCCAAGCCCTTGCCCCCACCCTCACAACCTGTGGCCCTGCCACTGCTCCTCTGTGAGGGTGCTTGGGGTGGGGCCCCACCCCACAGCACCATGGTGACAGACATACAGGGCTTGGGTTTCACTTTCAGTCCTGGTAGGGACTGACTACCCCACCTCTAGAGATCTCCTGGCACCTGGAGGCTGGTGGGTCAGATGAAGGCAGGGGCCAGATGTGCCCAAGGTAACTTAGGTGGGTCATTTCAGCTGTCCCCATGGGGCTACATGTGGCTGGAGGCTTCCTAGGTCTTTAGCCCTTTTCTCTGGGGAGGTGACCATGCAGCAAACCCTGAGGAGGACAGGCTGGGCAAACCAGAAGTCTGAGTTCTCGCCTCAAGTACCTCACTGGTACAGATGCAAAAGGGCACCCTGTCAGCATCAGGCCCAGCTGGGCTCACAGGACCCCAGAGGCTAGATCCCAAGAAGCTAATACCCGGACACCAGAAGTGCCACCTCTGCATAGGGAATAGGAGCAGCCATGAGAAGACAGGCACAGTGAGGGACTCTGGAGGAATGAGTAGGGCCTTTCCAGCTAGCTCCATCAGCTCATGGCTTGTAGTTGGGGACACAGGGCTCTGTTTGCCACCATCTGGGTGGTGGGTAGTGACCCTACAACCCTGGCTTTTCTTCCTGGCTCCTGTCTACAGTTAGGCCTAGAGGGGACTGTGGGGCAGGGTGGGCCTACCATAAAGCGGTCTGGTCCTAGCTGCTTCAGGCAGGGATCAGAGCCAAAGAGGAGAGGGAGTCAGGGAGGAGGGGTTCCCCCCAGAGTGGAAGCTCCCCTTGGTGAGAATTGGTCCTGGTCACACAGAAAGGGTGGGCCAGTGGAGTTGTAGAGCCCAGGCCTACAGGCCATCACTGTTCTGCGTCACCTACTGCTCCTCATGCAGGCCCTGGGGCTGGGTCCCTTCAGCCTCTCAGCCCCTTGGCCTCTGGGCAGCCCAGCAGTGGTGCAGGAGCCCCCAGGGCATGGATTGCAAGGGAAAAAAAGTGTCTTAAGGAGCTCAGGGGCAGCCAGTTGGAGCTGGGCTACTGAAGGACAGACACGGGGCTTTAGCCTGTTCACTTCTCCCTACCTGAGGCCTCGGGCACCGTCCCAAGCTCATTTTCACATCTGTACAGTAGGCACTAAAATAATGCTGGAGCCTCATGTGGTTGCTCATTACTGAACAGAGAGGTGCTGTAGTCTGGCCAAGAGTGCACAGCAATCAGAGCAGGCTGGGCTGACCCCCTTGCTGAGCCTGCCTGCTCTGTTTGCAGGAGTGTGGAGGGCCAGCCCCATTACAAGAGTTCCCATAGATGGTGTGAGGAGGATTAATAATGTATTTATAACACATCGTCGTGGTAGCTGAAAATGATCTATAAATGTGCGGTAAATGTTTTATAATGTTTTTGTAACCCGTTATAAATGATAAATGGCGGACTATAGATGCCGGATCAAATATTTATAATGCATTGTGCACGATGCTGGGCTGCTACAGTTCAGGAAAGCCATTAATAATAAAGTGGATGGAAATGTAAAAGTTACGGACGTGCCCAGCAAAGCCATTTATAATGAAATGTAAAATTTGGCTGGTGGAAGCACCCGCGACCACGTCCACAGCCTGGCCAGCATCTCCTGGAGGCCGGGAGGAGCAGTTGTGAATTATTTGTGAGGTGCGGACGAGAAGGCACGCTGCCACTGCGTGCTGCAGAAATAACACTATTAATATTCCCATGGTGCATGCATTATGCATTGGGCCTAATTAATTAATGGACGGCCCTTAAAACAGGGTGTCACCGCTTCTGGCTCCCTCCTGCCTGGGGCTGAAGGGATGCCCAGGTCCCCTCATGGGCTGTTTGTTTCCCCGTGGCCTTGGGAACATCCCCTGCGGCCCAGCAATGGGACCTGGCCCCTGGGGGAGGTACCTGCTCCTCAAGAAGTAAAGGCTCCACTGGGTGTGGTGGCTCACGCCTGACTGCCAAAACTGGAGAGGCTGAGGCAGGAGGAGCACTGAGACTTTGAGGCTGGTCTGAGCTACATAGCAAGACTCTTAAAAAAAAAAAAAAAAGGATCTGAGAAGTCTCGTAGGAAACACCAGTGATCAGTCATCCCTTCTGTCACACCATCCTGGTTTGTCCCCTTGCTGTGGTCCGTCGTCCCCTAAAAGCCTATTATTGGTGTTGGAGCTACCAGAATAAAAATCTCCATGAGCCCGGCCCGCCGAGAGGCACCGCCTTCAGCAGTGCCAGTCCTAGGAGCAGCAGAGCTATGGCGCAGATCCCACCAGCTAAGCAGAAGCCAGGGCTGGCTGGCCTTTGGAGGAAATCAACAACACTTCTGGCCTGTCCCTCCTGGGGCCAGTTGTGTCCTCATCCCAGTGTGCTGAGACCCTCTTTGTCTCAGGGAGGCCCTGTAAGCTCAGCCAGCACAAGTGATGTAGGAAGTGGGGAAGCGGAGGCTGTCAGGTCTGGAAATCTTGCTTCGGACCAGGACAGCTGCCCAGGCTGAGCCGGCCGCTCCTAGCCTCTCCCCTCATTGGATGGCTCTTGTCCTCCTGGGAGTCTCAGGTTCTGCAGCCTGCACAGGGGAAAAGGGGTGAGAGGAGGGGCGAGGAGGCTGGGTGGCAGGGTCTACTGTCCCCAGCCTGCACCCAGTGATAGCTGGTCCCAGCCAAAAGAGGAGAAAATCCAGAACCATGTCCCTGACACTGTCCCCTACCCTGCCATAGGAACTGAGCCACTCAGTATGTGCTCCTTGAGGACCTACTGTGTGCTGGAGATGTAGCAGCTCGTCATGAAGAGAGGAGAGAAGGGGTAAGAAGCTGGTGTAGTAAGGACAGGCCTCAGGTGATGCCAAAAGCAGCATGGGGTCAAAGTCAGGGGATATATGAGAGGGGACATTTCCCAGTGACAAAGCAGCATGTGCAAAGTTCCCACAGCAGGCACCTGAGGAAGGGGCAGGTGGGAAAGTCTTGCTTTACTCTTGAAGGAGGTGGAGCTGTGAGCCTGATCTCACCCATAACAGACTTGTGTTGAGGATGTGGTGGGACCTGGGGATCAGGGTCACCCTGGAAGGCCCTGGGGAAATCTGGCCCAGAAAGGACAGTGACTGGCCCAGCGGTGCTAAAGTGATAGTGTGTGTTGGCTAACTTCCCCACCTCTATGGAAGTGTGGTAGCAAGAGCTCAGGGACAGGGACAGTGGCCTATGTGGCGATGTGGGGACTGAGTTTGGAGCTCAGTTTGAGGACACTGGACCTAAGGTTCCCAGGGCCACCAGGGATGCGCTGGGCACTTGAGAGTGTCAAGGTGTGGGCACAGGGGTGGATCTGCAGTATGAATTCAGTGTCCCAGGGCACAGAGTCATAAGGGACATCAGGGCAGAGGAGGAGGTACTGCTCAGCTCAGCCTGAACCATGGTCTGTGTTGTGGGAGGGGTTGACCTTGGCCTAGGGCTCTAGGACAGCAGGGATGAGGACAAGCAGCTGCTCTGCGCATCTGAGACAAAGGGTGCAGGTGCTGGGGAAGGATGGCTTTGTGTCCTGTACCATGGGAAACACTGCCTGTCTGTGGGCAGGGAGCTGAGGGAGGTGACACTGTGTTCAGTGACAAGGACAGGCTCAGTGCCCAGCAAGGCCACAGGAGTAGGTGGAGCCTATGACCATGCAGAGATGAGGACACAGGGTGGGCACCCCCACCTAGGGTCTTGGCTCTGGGTGAGGGAAGTGGATTTTGGCAAGACACTTTCATGTGGCACAGCTGCCCCCAGGCCAACAGGCAGAGGACTGAGACACCCCTAAGGCCTGCTCTGAAGGCACCTGGAACAGAGGGTGAGGGGGTGAACCTCCAGGAGGCAGTGCGCACATGCAGGTCTCTCAGCTCCCAGCCTATCATGGAGGACAAGGACCTCCTGGGGGACACCACCAGTGGGGTGGGAATGAGAACCTGGGTTCAGTCTCCCTTCCCAAATATTCTTGTCCAGAGAATGGGGGGACAGTGGACAGTGGTAGAGGTAGTCAGCTCCTGGGACACTCACAGGAGCGCCGCCTCTAGGGCTGCGCAGGACATGACCTTCAAACTGTGCGCCTTCTTTGAGGTCCTCTTACCACTCCCAGGCTACTAGAGAACCTGGTTCTGCACAAGTGGACCTGGCCTGCCCCTCCTCCAGCTCCTAGAGCCTTACCTGTGAACAGGGAGGTCACTAACCAGGTGGAAAGCGTGGGTGCCCAGGGACCCACAGGGCACAGGGTATCACGGTAGATGGTGCTATGCCAGGGGAGGGTGTGGGCAGGAAGATGTCACTTGTATTTTATACTGATGTCCCTCGCAGGCATAACAAGCCGATCAGTGCAGACCTTGCTTTTCTCTTTTGGTAGTTTCTCAACTTTTTTTTTTTTTTTTT
>NDGN010564151.1:0-18449 GCA_002564285.1 Tympanoctomys barrerae | reverse complement strand
AAAAAAAAAAAAAAAAAAAAAAAAGTCCAAAGCTGCTAGAGAGAAAACAAAAAGAGTGCTCATGATGGAGTCAGAAGAAATATAAGATTGAGGCAGTCATGGTCTTTCCCTCTCAGCCTGAGGGAACCCGTGAGAAAGCCTGCTTTAATAGATGCTCATGCAGATTTTTCAGCAGTTACCCAGACAGAGGCCCCATTTCCAAATTGAAGAGTACTCAGTGTTTTCCCTAGGTCTGGCAATTCATGTGATTATTTGGCCTATGCATATTTGTTTCTTTGGCATTGTATCCTCCGGATTTAAAGCTAGTCCGTCTACCCAAGATAAAATTACCTGGTGTCTATTGAGGACCTTCAGACAGAACCTCTGGAGAGTATCTCTGACTGCTGGTTCACAACTACAACCCCTTTCAGCCTGAAGAAGCCAGAGTGGTCATCACCCATGTTTCCCTCATGGTAGTTTGGGTTACTTCTTCAGAGAGGGGAATGTTGTAGGAACTGAATTATATAAAAATATTATAGGCAGTCAGACAGGGCCAGGCCCTCCAGGAAAAAATATGAAAGACAAGGTGACTTTGCCACTTGGAAGTGACAGAGCCTCCCTGATGTGGACAAGACTTCAAGACAAAAGAAGAAACTCTCTGGCCAATATTGTAGCTCAGGAGGTAGTATGAAAACCAGTGGGCCCACTGGAGATATTTCCTGTCTTCCTGCCCCAAGTTCTAGAAACACCCACCTACTCAGACGCTGTTGTTATCAATAGGGTGATATTTAGTGTTGTTGGAAAACTCTTCTTTGGTGAAATAGCAGAACAACATGTACAATTGGGGTATAATGTAAACAAAGAAAAAGTTGGCTCTAGAGATTCATCAAAAGGGAAAATTAGGGAGTATTCTTGATGTCTTTTTGGATAAATGGCCTGATATCTGCTTTAATTGGACATGATCTGTTTCTTTGACCCTGGCTATTGAGCTCTGTATCATAAACTGTTTAAGTATGTTCAACAAAGAATCCAGGCCACCAAGTTAATGGTACTTAGACCTCAATATCAGAACTGAGAATTAACTTTGGAATCAAAGATTTGATTCCTGGATAAAACCAGTGGGGAGTGTAATGGGTTATAACTGTGGGAAATTACTAGGAGGGACCTTATGTCCTCACTCCTGTTATATACTCTGAAAATCAATGTGGCTCTTGTTATTTTTCTGTTGGGCAAAGCTGGAAGGGACCTCTAGCTCTTTGAGTGTTGCTTCCTGGCTCAAGTGCAGATCCTTCAGCCTGCTAGTGTTGTAAACAGCTGATGTGTTTCCACCATAACTATATCTTGTAACAGGCCCCATTTGGGGCAAGTTCTGATTATCACTAAAAACTGTGAAAACCTCCTAGTCATAAACAGCTTGCAGCTGTGTCAATAGGGCTTGCTACAAAAGACTGAGCTTACATCTGTTTTGCAGCTGGTTGATGCCTGCCTGCGTAGAGTGAGGCTGGCTAGCCTCTGGACCAGCTAATAAAGGCTCACTAAATTCTAATCTGTTCTGGTCTCAGTCTTGATTGAATTCAAATCCAGTCCTCAAAGAAACTACAAAGAATAAGTGTGGCTAGTTTTCAAGTGTGAAACAGATGGAAACATTCGAATTCCCAGGTGCCAGGCATGGCATGGTATCTAAGCCTCGGACAGGGTGCTCTTGATTCTTTTTTGTTCTTGTTCTCTGTCTCTTCCCTGTCTTTGTACCATGATCAGGTGAGCTGCATACATGTAGTCTGCTCCAAGAGCTATGCTCCTCTTACTGTTGACACTTAATCATTGGGAGAAGCTTTCTTTTTGTTTTCTTCCATGACACCTTGCTAGAGCTGAGTGCACTAAAGGTGCTCAGGGAATCTCTCTTGATGTGGGCTTTCTGTAAAGAGAGAAGACTCCATTCCTTTCCTCACCAGCCTGCACAGGGAAAAGATTCCCAAACTCTCCAAGTGCTCATTGTGCCCTCTCCAAGGAAGGAAAAGGCTGATGTACACATCTTTGGCACTGGTGAATATGTCTTGGGTTGGTCTCCCCCAGCAGTGAGATCTCATACTGCAGTTTCAAGATGGGTTCAGAGATACGGTTGGACTGTTGACTCTGGTCATATTCTGTATTAAGACTTTATCTATAGTTTTGCTTAGGGATTTAGACAATTGCTTGGAAATCTATAAAATTGATGCTTTGTGGCTACTGAGCTTTTATACATACACTGCAGGAGACAAGATGTTGGCTGTGCATGAGAATTTGTAGACACAATTCCCTGAAAGCCTGACACCATTCTGAAGAACTTCCTTTGGGTTTATTGAGAAAAGGGAAAGAGGTAAAAGGCCATGTGGTCCAGTGGAAAAACCAAAGCTCTGTGTGCTTGAGCCTGCAGCTCCAAAACAGCACCTGTAGCAAGTCATCTGTAAAGTAATGGTCCTTAAAACATTATTTTTAGTCTTTAATAGTGGAATTTAAAAATCTACCTTTTAATAGAGCAAATAATGCACTAAAGGAATATAGTAAGAACCTAAGAAAATGCTATCTGTCTTTCTCATGGTGTCATTGCATTGAAAGATCAATGGGCAGAATATTAATTACAACGCAAGCTTTATAGCAAGGTACTGGCACTGCATAAAATTTCTCTGGAAATCTCTGTAGCAGTTCTGTAGCACCCACTTATTTTTGCACTCACAAACATTATAACATCAGATTGTAAATTTCATCTAATTATAGAGCTATTCAGTCATCCAGGGGTTCTGAATGTGCTTTTGCATTGTTGGTGCACAGAAGAAGCAAAGAAACCTTTCATTTCTGAAATCTAGTTGCAAAAAGAATGACAAGGGCTTTGCCAACAGCTCCATCCAGATCATTTCTAGACATTACATTCTAATTACCCTCTGCAGCCTGTCTGTAAAATAAGATTTAGTTTGATACTCTGATTCAACATTGGCTGGGAATGCAGGAACAGTAGGAAATGGGTGGACAGCCTGTATAGCTTGTGGTGCAATAGAAACAGAAAGACCATAGGAAAAGATGACATTTGTACAACACTGTAGAATCTGCAGAGAATCTGTCATTGCAACTGTTCATTCAAACCTTGCAACTACTCTGGAGGAAGATATTCTTAGTCTTTTCAATGGAAGAAAATTACGAAGTTTGGAAGGAGAGGGGAACCAGAATTTGCAAAAAACAGGGCATGGTTGCTTTAAATTATACTGACATCAATTATTCCTGTTTTACAGGTGAGGCAACCAAAGTTTCACAGAGGTTGAATTTATATAAATATAGCTAGGAAGATGCACAGAAAATAATCAGACTTTCTATCTTTCTCTCTCTCTCTCTCTCTCTCTCTTTCTCTTTTACCTCTCACATTCACTACCTCTGTCTTCTTCCCCTCTTCTTTCCCCTTTCCTTCTCTGTCTCTGTGAATATCTATTTCTCTCCTTTGTCTCTCTCTTTTATCACTAAGTATGCAGGATTAGATACATTATTCTGTAAGCATAAAAGGTATTTTATGGTCTTTCCTCAGTTTACCTTCTGGGAAAGGAACATTTATGAACATGTGGGAACTAAAGAAGACAGCTGGGTTAGAACTGTCTGCCTTTGCCAGGGTCCATTAAATTTTGCTTCAGGAGCTGGAAATTAGCTGTGGCCATATGAGTAGTGATCACCTCATCTGCTAAAAACCCATAACAGAAGAGGTGAGGCAAAGTCACCAACCAGCTGCTTAGTTGCAAGGCATCACATAGGATGAGTTGGAAAGGAAACAAGCACACTAAAGAAAGCTTTTGCTGTGTCAGGAGCAATCATACCACTCAGTTCCCACATGTGGATTGTCTGGTCATAGTTCAGAAGTTTACTTCAGGTCAGCTTTTCCTGTCTAGGAAGGAGGTGAAGTTGGAGCACTGGCTATACTGCTGCTGTAAGATTCAGCTGAAACCCAGGGTCACAGACTCCTTCAGTCTAGCTGCTAGGTGAGATTCTGGTGTCCTCTTTCCTGGCCATGCACTTGGGATCTACTCAGACTTTCTGTGAAGTGTGATCCAACTTCCACTGGAGGCCAGTGGCCCTTCCTGTTCAGTGACAAGTCTAGATTGTCAGGGGCATTTGAGTCCCTCCCTTCTATCTCACTCTCCACAGCCAATTAGACACTGGGAACTCTGAACACTGCCCTAACATATTTAAAAATCTTCCCTGTCCTTTGCTTTCTACAACTGCTTTCATGTCTCTACTATCTCTTGATTGGACTTTACAAAATATCTTGAGGTGCTGGGGATTGAACCCAGGACTCTGTGCATGCTAGGCAAATGCCGTGCCACTGAACTATGCATTAGCATCTCTCTTGCTTGGAATTTTACAATTGCCCACTCATTACCCGTGTTCTTTCCTACTCATTACCCATGTTCACTGTGATTCATTTAATTAAAAATCCCATGATGTTTTTAAATAAAATGCTTTAAAAGAGGCTCCTTTGTCAATCAATCATAGTGCCTTAATAAGATTCACATGACGCAAATCTTCTCCTTCAGAACACTGTTTCCAGTCTTTCATTACCTCAACACTGCCTGGTCATTTTCATGGCTGACAAACTCCTTCAAGAGCATTGGGCTGTGGGGGAAGCATGCTCTTCTGTGACTCACAATGCTGATCCATTTTCACTTTAGATGACAGTCACCATCCTGTATCACAGCTGCTTAGCTAATTGTTCGACTTTTACTCCCAGTAAATGGTAAGCCTTACGATGGCAAGAATGTTTGTATGTCCCACTGTCCACCCGACAGGTGCATAGTATATCCTCAATACCCTAAATACCCTGTGCTCCAAGCATCCAGAGGGGTCATGCAACTGTGTGACCATACTAACCTCCGGTCCTATTTCTCCACAGGTAGAAGTGAAGAGGGAATTCCAGGACGTTTGAATGAATATGATAAGGCTCCACCCGCCAGCACTCAGAACTTACTATTTTGCAAGCTCTCTTTCCATGACCCTACTCTTCTTAAACAAAGGGATAATTAAAATATACATGTATGTCTAGATGTATATGCTATATACGTGTCTATTTATATGCTATGCATGTAGATACCTATGTAGATATGTATATGCTACACAGGGAATAAATCAGAGAAGGCTATCAAGAGAAAGTGATTTTGTTTGTTTCTGAGACAGGGTCTCACTATGCAGCTCAGGGTGGCCTGGACTCACTATGTATCCTCAACTCATGGCAATCCTCTCACCTAGGCTTCCTCAATGCTGAGATTACAGTTATGTACCACCATGCCTGGCTAAGAACAGTGGTTCTGAATTCATGTCATAATATTTTTCACCTGAGAGACCTTGGGCAATGTATTTCATTGGTCTGAGCCTCAGTTGCCATCTCTTTAAAATGAGTACAGTTATAGTACCTAACCCATGGAGATTTTTGGAGCTATTGTATGAAGAGTAGTATATGGAAGTGACTGGGTCTTATATAGGTGCTTATGGACACTCTTGAAGTCTCAATGTTGCTGACCCAGCAAACTATGATGTTATATCTATGAATAACTCCCAAGGACAACTGGATAAGTAAATGGTGATTGAAGGTCTTATGGAGAACTATTTTCTGTATCAATAAGTACAGTATTGATATGAGTGGGACCTATTTTGACTTTGGTTGTTGTTTTTATTCAGACTGGGAAGAAGACTCTTGCCCAGGATGAGAAATGAAATTATTTTGCTGTCTAAGTCAGTCATAATCATCAAATTAAATTATCAAACTGATTGTCAAACTGAATTTTCAAATGCATTGATATGGAACCTGGGTCCTGTCAGCATAATTTTGATCCCTAGAAAGGGCCACTTGGTTGGCCCTCAGTAAGAGGTCATCATCTCACAAAGACATGTCACCTGACTTCTTAGTCCTTTGTATTTACCTGGTAGTTATGTATGTATATATGCATGCTTGTATGTATATATTTATTTGTACCGAGAATCAAACTCATGACCTTGTACCTGCCAGGCAGGCACTGTGCCACTGAGCTATCTCCCAGCTGTATTTACCTTGAAGAAGGAAGCAAACTTTGTATTGCCGTGATAAACAGTAGAACGATAAATGCACAGACCAGGTTTGACTTGAATACTTCATCTCTCATTTGAGAATACTGTAATTAGAAAAAAGAATTAATTATTTTGTGGCATATTTGAACCTTTGGAAGAGTTAAATTTTAGCAGTGTCTAAGATTAGGGGAAACTGAAACATGAAAAAAGACAATTTATTACTTTTTTTTAAATATTGAGAAGCATCCATCACTTCCTGAAACTCTCCTAGGGCACTATCCCCATTCTTCCTGCCAAACTACCTGTCAAAGAAAGCCCAGGAGTAAATACAACTCCTTTTATGGTAAAAGTCCTGAGAGGAGGAGTTTGCCTCTGTTTACCCATGGCTTCCCCTCTCTGTAAAATTATAGCAACTATAACAAAACTGAAGCACATGAAGCAATATGCATAGAAAATAACACTCACACTGTATTTCTTCCAGGGTACCTTTAAATCACTTGAGGACCTTGCTATGATTCTCATTAGCTTAGAAGACATGGCAAAATGTTTTACCAGGAAGTCTTTCCTGCTAGAAAATGGCTAGTGTGTCCTTCTCTCAGCAAAGAGACACCCAGATGGACAGTTATGTACACATTGCCCTTCAGTTGTCCACTGCAGCTGGCCCTGGGGAATGGTGGTAACTTAATTTTAGTTGCCCAGAGTAGCCAGTAATTTCATTGTCCTGCTTTAAAATCTCCCGCAAGGTTGGCATTGAGTGCTTGTTTGCCTTATTCTTGCCTCCTATCTCAAACCATCTTGAAGTCACTAAATTGAGAAATAATTTTCTTCTTTCAGAAAGAAGGAGGGCTTATAAAAACCTAGAAAGATCTTAGAATTAGTCTAAATCCAATCCCCCATTTTGCCTTCATTGCAGAGAGGTCTATGTTGATCATCTTATTTTGGCATGTTCATAAGAAAGAGAAATCTAGGCCTGGCATTGCTGCTTTGTAAACCCTGATAAGGATTTCAAGTTATTTTACCTAGGAATATGATAAAGAATGCTCTCATGACATCTTAGACCTCATGTCCACAATGCCAAGATAAGGTTTCAGCAAGGTCAATGAAATAACGAAGTTAGTCTAACTTGGTTTTTGGTGTGGTGTTCGCAATAACGATTATGTGATTTTTCACTCTCTCATTGACTTTATGCTATTGTCTGGGTTTTAGAGTGGAGCTTACTCTTCAGGGTCCTGAATAAAAGTTTGGGAAAAGATGTGAAGCTGATGGGAATTAGGAGAATTACAATGCAGTTTGGAGACTGTGAAATTACAGGTTTTATCCTTCTCTTTCCCAGTATGGAGGCTTCTTTTCAGTTGCTGGTGACCCAAAGTACTCGATAATTGGAGGGGACCCATAAACATATCCTGAAGACTCATTATAAGCTATACTCACTCATGATAAAGCAATGGGAAAATCCATGTTATTAATAGTTACCAGTAGTACTGTCTAAGAACCAGGTACAGCCCCAGGACGCACGCAAATAGCTTGAAAACGAGGAAGTTAGGCACAAAAATAGTCAATCCAAAGAAAGATCAATGTCTGAATTCTATAGCACCCAGTTGAATAAGGAAATTTAATTATTTTTGGATGAATGTTTAATTTTAAGCAAACTTGGTTTGATCAAAAATGGGTTTGATACTGCAATTTTAACAAGTCAAAACAAGTTAAGTTTTAATGGGTTTAATCTAATGTCTTATTCTTAATGTCTTTGTTCTTTATTTGTGATCCTCACCATCATAATCACTATCATTATCATCATCTTCATCCTCATTGTGGTTGTCATGATTATTGCCACAATATCTCCAACTTGTAATGGACCATCAGTTCTCAGTGTTGGAATCACTTTCCATAACAATTGGGATGTCTGCTCAGAAGTCTGGTGATCATTCTCAGCTGAACACTGTTTTGTTAGGGGACCGGATTATTTTCCCTTGTAATCTGGGACAGGGTATTGTAGGATCTTAAACATCTTCCACCTGAACACTTGTGTTTATAGCGATATTAAGCCAGTTAGTTGTACACTTGTGCTGCCAGACTTAGGTACTCCTGTCTGGCCTCTGTTCTTTTCTCTCCTGGTCCTTTTTATCTTTTTATACCTCAGTGGCAAACATGAACTAATCTATAGCTAGACTAGTATCTTTTTTATTTTAGGGAAAGGTGTACAGGGTGTTTGGGGTCTTAATGCGAGATTGGACTCACAGTGACCTGCCTGTTTACAGCCTCCCAAGAGCTGGGATTACAGGTGTGCACCACTATGCCCAGTCTAAAGTTTAGTTTCAGTACACCCTGGGGGCAGATATGGTGGGATAGGCCCAGGAATTGAACCCCTGACCCCTGTACCTGGCAGGCACTTTAAGCCACTGAGCTATTTGGCCTGCCCTATAACTAGACTAGTTGATTGGAATATGAACTCCAATACCTACCAGAATTCAACCTTGGGCAAATTTACTAAGTTTTCTATTTTCTATTTCCTAGAAAATGGATGTAATATAATTTTTCTTTTGGTAATAGGAAATGAACTCATGACCTTGTGCTTGCCAGGCAGGCACTGTGTTGAGGAGCTATATCCCTGACCAAAAATGAGTATAATAGTAACAACTGTCTTACGAAGATTATTGGGTAGATGAAATGAGCTAAAAATATATGCTAAATCCTTAGAAAAGTCTCTTGGTCACAATAACATAAATGCTTCCTACTGTCAATCAATTACACTTATTGCTATACTTTTACCTTCATGAAAACTATCTTTTCAACCATGGCATTGCCATCTAAAATGTTCTTTATTTCTTTGTATACAATTGCACCTTGCATTTGGTTGAGTCACCAGAAGTATTGCTAACTGAATATATATTATATTAGAAAAGATCCTTTAAAAGGGATTATGATTTCTTTTATGAACCTTTCACTTAAGAAAATACCCTGCTGTCATCATTCCCCTAGATTCATAATATGTCACCCATCTAAGAGTGGCATTCTTTGCCTTTCCAGGGATTCTTAGGAAGGAAGTCCTTGGGAATGTTTACTGGACCTTCATGATTTACCAAATCCTTATTGTAGAAGAAAGTTTGGTAATATAGTTACTTTTTCCAGTTAAGACATTTGAGGATCAGCGATGAGCACATGCTTGTCACTGTCAATTTGTTAGTAGTAAAGTTCAGACAATGGGCACATCAATTGGCTGCAGCCAAGTTCACAGATCTACTCTCTATGGGCAGGAAATGACTGAGGCAGTGCTCAAGCCCACTGCAATGAGACCCATACAAACTAAAAATATTTTCTTAAAAAAAAACTACAAATATTTCCCTGAAAACTTTCCTATTAGAATTTAGAACATTATTTTTCAGCCTATAGGGCTTGAGTTGAACCAGGGAAAGGTCAATATTCAATGTGTTGAATAATAATCAGCAATGTCTAGCGTGACGCACATGTTGTGCTAGATGCTTTATGGTAACCTTGCTTAATTATGGTAACACTTTGAAGGAGATCTTGTTTATCCCATTCACCTTGTAGAGATAGAAAAACTGAAGATTAAAATGACTGAACAACTCAATCACACTTCCACACAATATAAATGGGGGAATCTAGAGTTTGATGCAAGGTGTGCAATCTCTCTGGCTGCTGTTTTGCTATCTTCAGTATAACTCTGTTCATTCTGTGCATGATGATATCTCTCAACTCATTTCAGAGATGTAATTTATGATACAGCAAAAGGGGATATGCTAAAACTTGGGATCTGTGTAAGACCTGGTTAGATTTACAGAGAAGCATGACCTGAGCAAAAAGTAGTCTCAGAAGCACTGTGAGTTGGTTTAGTAGGACAGCACTGTTGCATTTTCATGAATAATGAAAACTAAAGAGCCGCTTCTTTGGATCTTGATGGGTAAATTGATAATGGAACAAAAGCAAAGAGATTGTGGATTTTATATAGAATATAATAAAAAAAGAAGAGGTACAGTCTGGAGAATGATTATGAACTTGTTTCAGAAATGAAAACTCGGACTTGATTTGAGGAAAATAACACTTCACTTGATCTTAGCCAAAAGGCCAAGAAGCGATAGAGGAAGGTAACACTTGGCATTCCTTCTCACGGAATGAGGTAAGAAGACTTGTTTAGTTTTGTGCATTTCTGGGGACAATGTTGGCACAAAACTCTCTTGAAATTTATCTTCAGACCTGAAATCAGAGCCTTGTGGACTAATGAGTCCTACGTCTGTCATAAGGAGATGGAGAGATTTCAGTCTGGTCACATGAAGGAAAAGCCCATTCTAGAGTCCTCATCCACAGAAGGCTGACCAACAAAGTCAGCTGCACAGGTGATAGGCAAAGTTTCCAATCTTCTATGTTTCTGTGCCTGAGATAGTCTTCAGAAACTCTCCTTGGTGGTGGTAGGGAATTGCCCTCCTCTCAGATTCTCCATTTTAAGTATAAGCTGGAGGGTGCTGTCAGAGTTCTCTCTATATATAAGATATAGAGAATGCTTCCAATTACAGCAATTATCTAGCTAATTGGCAAAACTGCCCCTGTGCTATATCTTTTAACATAAATTGTAAGTGACATTATGAAATCTGATCTGGGGAGTTGATTGTATTTGTCATCTTGGTCCAAACCTTACTAATGGTAATTTTCCTCAGTAATATTTCTCAGAAATGAGAACATAAACTTTTCTGTGATGGCAAAATCAGCTCTTCACTTGAGATTCCATCTCATCACTGGAAAAATCTACTTTGAAGAAAGACATTTTTTTAGTGCAGCTTTTGTTGGTATGAATCAATAAAGCATTGTTTGCATCAGGATGATTTCGCACAAGTGAATGCAGAAATTTAACTTCTGCTCTATTGTTAAATTCATGAATTATGTAGTATAGCAATGGCTTATGGCATCTTTAAATTATAGTATTTGGATAAATGGCATAATTGTAAACAAGTCAGAATCTAATTTGCAATAATTTAAAATTTTTGAACTAGAGCATTTTTATAGTCAGGCTGTGCAAGGGAAACATTTTAATAAAGGACACAAAATTTATGGGGTTGTTTTATAGCAGTCACCCAAACTGTCAAGTACAAAAGATTGCAAGAGATATGTCCACACACGAAAGACCCAAAGAATCAAGCCAAGGGCCCAGATCCCATGGCAATATCTTGCCTGAGTCCAGCGGAAGACCCAGAGCCCATGACAATGCCCCTAACAAGTTCAACTGGAGGCCTAGTCCCAACAATGTCCCATATAAGTCAAGGCTTTGCACTGGGAAGGCCCAATAATCAGTGGTGGAAGCTAGAAGGTCCATGCCAGTGGAATGAAGGATCTGTGCCAGTAGGCTAAGGGATCTGCACCAGAGCCAAGAAGCAACATTCAAAGTAAAGACCAGAGTTCTCCTAAAAAGTACCACAGACATTCTTAGCAACAGTGAGATCCCAAGCTCCTCCAATGATGAGAACAGTGAAGTTTATGTCAGGAAAACCAAGGTGACAAGTTTTTCCAGGAGACTGAACAGTACACCAACTTTCCCTCTGGAGCCTGGAAGCAATGCTCAAAGTAAGGGCCAAAGATTCCTGAAAGTGGACTGCAGTCATTTTCAGTGACAACATGGTTATGAGCTCCTTTGATGATGAGAATTGCTGCATTCATATCAGGAAATCCAGCATGACATGCTCCTCCAGAAGAACCAATGGCCTCACTTCTTCCTTGTTAGTTCTTCTTTTATGCTGTTGGCAACAATTCTCAGGTGAGCCCTCCACAACCAGCAGTGTGCTGATTCATTCTAATCCTATTCTTTATTTCAGTGTCTAGTTCAAGCCAATCATCCACAAGAACAATTCTATGAGTGACAATTGACTCTGAGGGATCTGACCCTGGCATATTCTTCCCAAGGAAATTTAACCTTTGAATGAAGGTGGGTTTCCTCATGTCTTGTTAATATTCCCCCTTCCAGGAATGACAGAAGACCCTGCCTGGGAACACATTTTCTAATTGTATGTTCTTCCTCGGTAGGGAGGTTAAGTGATGAAGCATGATTCATGCAGAACTTTTACAAAGCTTCCACTTTGCCAATATTCCAACTAGTGTTCTCCCACCTCCCATCCTTAGGAAGAATAACCCTTCCTTTTTGAGATGACTTAGCTCCCAGGAAGGGCAGAGGCCAAGAGAGTGGTTACTTTTCTTGTGTTCTTTGTCTAGAATCCCCTCAGTGTAGACGATGATGTGTATACATCAAGTCCTGGATTGTCTTAGGACAGGGTCACTGACATTTGGGTCAAAGTCATCATCATGCCACCATTCCCTACTGTACTGTTGTAGATCAGGTTGGTAGCTCTGACTGAAAATGCTGGCTTTGTGGGACTGGGGTGGGCAAATTGTTCTGATGAAAAGATAAAAGTGAAATGGCCCTTGAAATCATTTGACTTTCCAGAGCGTGGCATAAACAGAAGTAATTTTACAAGGTAATAGGAAGAAAATAAAGGAGTCTCACAAGCTTGCTGTTTGAATAAGAAAAAAATTCTTTTCCCTGAACCTCTTTGAATCCTGTTCTTCCTATGCAAAACAGGAAGCCTAAATATTCCTACTATTTAGTTACTCACTACTGCAGCAAAAATTAGGAAGCCCGATACTATAACAGAATAATTTATTAAAAATAAGATCATGTAAATGACCAGAAAATATCTGATTTAGAAAAATGAAAACGAATTCCTGAAACAATTTGGGTTACCTAGGTACATCCAAATAAGAGATGAAGAGGTCCAATAAATTCTGAATGTTTCCAAGATAAAAATGTGGAATTTTAAATTATCTAATTCTAAAGTCCAATAGTCTAACCCATCAGAAAATTCATTCAATGGAAGCCTGAGAGCTTGAGCCCTAACTGGGTAACAAGAGTCTTAACAATGCCCTATCTCAAATAACAAAAATCTAAATAAAAAAGAAAGTTCTAGAGCTATAGCTCAGAGTAAAACTCTTGGATTCAATCCTCAGAACCTCAAGAAAAAAAAGGAAGGTCATTCATTTACACTGCTTTATTTTGTTTGTCAAATTCTTCCTTTATTATTTGATCAGTAAGTATAACTCACAGAAAAGCTGATGAGAAGAGGAAAGAAATATGTCAGAGTATATGATACATCTTTTCCTGAAATCTTTTTAGTATGCATTTAACCTTGAGAAAATGAGAGGAAATCTGAAGATAAAAGACAGACCAACTGTACTCAGCAGAAGAGTTATCTAATGTTTCTCTTAGGAGGCAAAATCTTGTTCTTATGTGACTGAAAAAAAGTGACATTAAATGACTCTTTAAAAATACTCACTAGGGGCCAGTGAGATAGCTCAGAGGACTACAGTGCCTGACTGGCAAGTGCAAGTGATCCCCAGTACCACACGCCATGCTGGCCCTGTGCTGAGCTGGCCATTGAAACCATGTGTGGTCGCACACGCCTGTAATCTTAGTGCTGAGGAGGCTGAGACAGGAGGATCACTATGAGTCTAAGCTGTATAGCATGACCCTGTACCAAACACATTAAAAAAAAACTCCGTGTAGAACTTGGCTCATAGTATGCACAATTGTGAGAGCCATTGTTCAATAAAAACTGAGCAAAATCTGATAGCTGATTTATGTGTAGAAAAGTGAAACATGACCTGTTTAATTTAATACATGCTTTGTCTTTTTAGAAGGTTATGTCTGGTTTGTTTGTTCACGTCAACCGCCTAGTCACTAGTACTAACTACTGACTATTTGAACTAATCTGCTTTCTTTTGAGTACACAGCTCAAAAAAGATTGAAGAAATCATTATTCCAATTCCCACTGCTGTGAAAGAAAAGCTATTTCATATGTTTACTTATTCACTAATTTGATAGAGGGATCGAATTGTGTTTGGTTTAGTTTAGCTCAGTTCTAGGTGCTGCAAGAAACACATAGTCAAGTGTTTGTTTGTTTGTTTGTTTTTACATGATCAGACCCACATGTGTGTGTGCAGGCATTTGTGTGTTGGGGGCAGCTAGATAATAAAAGATATTATGATGAATTTAATTTTTTCCTTATTTTTTTCTCCAAGGTATTTGTCATTCACATTGAAATATTTTCTCTCCACACACCCCACTGAATGCATCTTCAGTGCATTCTAAGCTGCCTGGGAAGCAGGACTATAAAAATGATAGAATTTTGCAAGGTACATTACAAATAGTCTGAGTTTCAGAGACACAGTAAATTAATTTTGAATTTGAACTGTTGTGAATGTGCACCTGCGAAAACTGCTCAAATTCCATGCACCTCTCTCACTGGTGAAGCGATAAACTTAATATTCATAAGAAAGGCAAACTGTAACAATTAAATGAGGTCCCTGATAGGGCTTGCGATGGTAATATGCGATCGACCAATATCAGGTTCCCTGCAATGCTGCCACCTCAGCTGCAGTGCGTTATGATCTCTGAGGCACCTAATAGGTACGAGCTGCAGTCCACCTGCTCAGCAACCGTGTGAGGGCCACGATGATGGGAATTTCAGTGGCTGGTAGAAGA
Organism: Tympanoctomys barrerae; assembly: GCA_002564285.1. Lineage (NCBI taxonomy): Eukaryota > Metazoa > Chordata > Mammalia > Rodentia > Octodontidae > Tympanoctomys > Tympanoctomys barrerae. Next base: position 3,877 of record NDGN010564151.1, on the reverse strand, counting down.
TCACAAACGGGAGTGCCGGTTCCCAGGATCACAAGTCATGGCTTCCTCTACTCGTACGGAGCTCAGCATTAGCATGTCTGGTGGAGGGTGCATACATTCGGCACAGACTGAGCAGAGCAAATGCTATGAGCTGTGCCAAGTGGACCGCTCAATCCCAGGAAGTGTAGAGAGAGACAGTTCTTTCAGAGCAAAAAGAAATCCATGCACCAAAGGACCCCAAGCCTTATCTCCTTATTTTCACAGAAAGACACAATCATTGACAATAACCAAACGATGGATGCTCTTGGAGATAGCCTCTCTTTTTCATCTTATTGGAAAAAGTAATGCTAGGGGAGTTTGCATTAATGAATTACTTAGAGAAAGGTCAAGTCAATGATGCTAACCCATTTTAACAACACCGATTCTCTCCCTTTGATTAGGAGGTGTTGATGGAAATGGCCCTCACAATGGATGACAAGCCTGGACCTGATTACATTTATAAAGAATGGAACTCTGGTATCCTGGGATATAATGTGCAATTACATGGCCTTCCCTAATTACTTTAAAAATGAAAATAATTTCTTCAAAAAATTCGAAAAGTGTGATTTATTTCAAGTGATGGGTTTAACCTTCTTTACTCAGTATTGAAATGACGTAAAAGTAATAGGACAAGGGAAAAGAAGGGCTGTTGTGCTTATGGAAGCATTTATTATAGGATAATTTGTCATCTGATTTTCACAGCAGTGCCTAGGGGCAGACGATCATCAGAATTTCAGTGAACTCTAGTTCTTTGTTCTGCTTCTCTTGAATAGTGACTGGAAGGAATGGGGTTCAAGTCGTGCTTACTGAATAAATCAAGCATTTTTGTTATTTTTCTTTCATGGCTGAGACAAAATACCTGATACCCAGAAATAAGGAAGGAAAGGTTTATTTAGCTCACAGTTTGTAGGCATTTCAGCCCATTCTCAGCTGGCTCCAAGTCAGCAGTATATGGCAGAGGACAACAGTTCATGGCGGTGGAAGCCAGAAATGCAAGAGCAAAGGAGGGGTGCGGTGGGGGCATGAGGAAGCCCCTTTCCCTCTCTTACAGTGTGTGCAGGCTACCCACTTCAGGGCAGGTATAATACACCCATAATCTTAGCTAGGGACTGTGACTCAATCACAAACTCTAGAAGCTGGTCCCAATGACTTCATGCAATCTGGGGGGACATCTAGACACAAACCATAACAAAGCCAATGTTCTTCTTCATCTTTTAACAAACCCTAAACCTTTGTGAGTTAAATAATACTTCGCACTTGTGCAGGGATGTCCATTTCCATGTTGGGAAGATATCAACTTGTCATTATCCACTAATGACCAGTATGCTAAGCAACAGTCCTGTATGTCTACTTTTTCATTTCCAACGTGGGATTTCACCCCAGGTCTACTTGCTCCAGGATCACTGTGAGCCCTCTAGAGACAGCCTCTGTAGGCCATGGGAGGCTATATGGACTCAAGTGTGAACCTGGGGCCCTTCTGATATGAGCTGATCACTGAACACATGGGGGAAGTGACTAGCCCAAATCTCCCATGCTCAGCTAAGGATAAAAAGAGGTAGATGACAGTTTGGAATAGCAGAGTAAAGAGTGTTTCTCAAAATGCAATGGCCCTTGCAAAATCCAAGTCTGGATGCAGAGAGTTGGGCAAGTAGCACCATTTCAGTAAGATCCTCATGTGATTGTCACATTTGAGATCTATTAGCCTACATCAAAAAGAGTTTTATGCCTATTTTTTCATAAAGAGAGAAGGAAGTCTTTTCTTAAAGGAAGAAGTTTTAGAATCTAGAAGAAAAATATTAGCTTTGAAAGGAAGGCAATCTAAACTTCACTGGTGTAGTCTGGGTTCAAACCTTAGGCCAATAACTGCCCATGTCTTCTTTTGGGTTCTCACACTAAGGAGATAACACAGTGTTTCAACATCTTTTTCCTTTTTTTTTCTTTCCCTCTTCTTAATTTCTTATAACCTTTTTCTTTCTTTTTCCAATTTTGCACACATATATCTGGTAATCAGAACAACTAATTAGAAGACAACACTATGCAATACAACAAATATCAAATTCATATTATTTCGCTTAACAAAATTCTGTATCATTTCTAATTTTTGTTTTTCATTATTATTTTGTAGTATCTTTAAAAAATAAAAAAAACTACCTACAACAAGGCATAAACAACCAAGAAATCTGGAGTTAATATTAAACATGTATGAATTTCCATTCATTATGAAGAAATTCATTCTGAGGAGGTAACTTTTTTCAGAATACTAAGTGTAATGAATTTATTTCACATTGGTGCTCTTATTTTATTAAGCTTTCCTAAAGCTATAAAGATTTCAAGTAAGTCTCTCTGTCCCTATAAGCCTCCATGAATAATTGTAATTAATTAAACCTCTATCCTAAATTGAATCTACAGTCTTGTCCTTAAAGAGAAATGAGACCAGTGGCTGAGCAACATCACTTTTTAAAAGTACTTTGTAAAGGAAGTGCCCCCGATAGTTGATTCCACAAAGAACTGGGTTCTTCACTGGACAACAGAGGTTCAAAATTCATTAAGACAGGTGAACATCATGATAAAAGATAGGCCTTTAAGACAAATGTAAAAATTATAAATTTAGAAGTCAAAACATAAGGGCCAGCCAGATAGATCGGTGCAGATAGCTCAGTGCTTAGGCAGGTGCAGGGGATGGGGTTCCATTCGGTTTCAAATGTACGGCCTCTTTTAGTTTCCTTATAATTGTATCCTAAAGAAATAATGACTACAAATGTGATTTAACTGTGGCAATGCCCACCACAACATAGTTTGTGATTTATAATAGTAAAAAAAAAAAAACCCAAAAAACCAAAACCAAAACCAAACTGAAAAAAGCCAAAATGGTTAAAACATGCAATCTAATAGTATACAGTTACTGAAAATATTTTGCTAAATAATAGTGTGAGTAAAGTGTACACTAAGAATGCTTAATGCTACATTACAAAGCATTATGCACAAAAGTACATTTTATAAAAATTGCACTGATAAACACATAGATGCACATTCATGTAAGGCTAGCATGACAGATGCCAAAATATTATCAGACATTATCTTGAATTTAAATATAAAAAATATTTTCTTCTTTTTGCCTTATACATTTGGTATAAACTTTTGTCAGTGAAAATTTATTTTTTAATAAAAATTCAATGTGATTTTATCATTTGACAAGCATGTCATTTTCTACATCTTTTTACTGTAGTTCCAAGTTTAGCTTGCCTCTGAGATTGGTAAGGCCCTTGGGAAAATGTCTCTGCAAAGAAGGGCAAGTAATTATCTGTGAACTTTGAGAGCACCTTTGAGAGCTGAATTAGGTCTCCTTCCTTGGCCCAGGGTTCTGCTCAGAAAATTCTGACATGGTTGCTGAGAAGTGAAAATGTTGAGAAGTACTAATACCGAAGTGGCCTTTGGCCCTATGACTTGTCACGTGAATCACTCTGGGTGAGTTTTGAGGGTGCAAGAAGATGTTACTAATAATGGCTCTGAGAAAGCCAGCACTTCAGGTCACCAGGGTCAAGGAGAATTCATAGTCAGCTCTGCGGTGGGAAGAGATGCGGAGCTGTCCAAAGTCCTGATCTTACATCCAAGGAGGAGAGAAGTGAAAACGTGTTGTCCAAACTCGGCTAAGCCACAGAGGTCATGGGTGTGCTTTTCTGCAGTTTAAGCTGAAATATTTATTGGAGGGGGCTGGCACAGGAGGAATGGGCTACTTCAAATTACATGGCAGACAACATTTGGCCCTAACCTTCTAAGGTCAATTAAGACTCAGGAGATATGAAAACTTGTACTGTAATGTCATGTAACTCGATAGTGTCCCAAATTTTCTGATCAAGGA
>NDGN010563817.1:0-12103 GCA_002564285.1 Tympanoctomys barrerae | reverse complement strand
AAGATGTGGGGGGGAGAATGCAAGGCACAGGGTGAATATTCTCATTCCAAAAGAGAGAATGAGGACATTGAAACCAATATGAACAAAGCAAAAGGCAGTCCGCCAGGGCAGACATTAAATCCTGGAACTCCGTGTCCAGCAACCTGGGCAAGTTTCAATGGTATGAAAACTCCCAAGGGCGAGGACAGCAGATATAGAAGAGGTTTCCTTGACAAGTCTTTTTTTAAAATTCATTTTGATGAGAAAAAAGATAAAAGAGCAATGAAACAGTTTCAAAATAAGTTAGTAGAAGTTACAATAATTAATACATTACATATTGTTGTCTTCATAGTAGTTATTCATCGTGCAAGATGCAGACATGATATCTTGTTTAAACAATGTCAGTTCACACCTCTCAGAAGGAACCAACTCTATAATTCAGAACTGCGATACATAGGTGTGTAAGCCACCTAGTTCATGCTCCTGTGTTACAGAAGCCTTAGAATAATAATAAAAGCAACAGTGACTAGCTCCTCTGAGAATATTAAAATGGGTTCTTTTTTTTTTGCATACTGCTAACCCCACTTTCCACTAATGTGGTAAAATCAAAACTCTGTTTTTTTTTTTATTTCTAGCCCCCTTGACGAGGGAGAAATATTCTTGCTTATTCTCCCTTTGGCTGGTGTTATAAAAGTGAAAAACACCAATTTCAGAATGTAATAGCTATCACATAAGGAATTTTAGAGAAGACATTTGAGGGAAATGCATTATTTCCTCTAAGTTCTATGAGCTCTTTTGGAGTGGCCCACTTAACACAATAAAAAATGATATACTGAACATTTTATGTTCTTTGTATGCTTTCCCAGTGAGCCTTGATTTGTGATCACCATTAATAATGCAGAGTTACAACACTTGAGAGCCATTAGAAGAAATCAGCATTCACGGATGGAAGGACGGATGATCCAACACTGCGAGCTCTGGTGGGGCACTAACATCGTGTAGATGGCGCAGGGGCGGCAGGGCGCCGAGAAGCTCGGTGCTGCTGAGATGCAGTCTGGAAAGGAAATGATGCTGGTGATGTAGTTCAGGGCAGTTGGCCTGGTGTCAATCCCCACTTCCTCAAAAATAATGAGGAAGAAGAAAAAGAGAGGGAAGAAGAAGAAGATGAAGGGAGGAGCAAGGGAAGAGGAAAGGAAGAGGAAGGGGAATCCAAGGAAGGGAAGAGGAGGAGAAGAGGGGGGGAGAAGGTGGAAATACAGATATATAAACAAATGTATTGCTCCAAGACCTGAATAAAAAGCGATGATAATATACATAAAAATCAGGTATATATCCTTAGATAAGTCTCCTTCTCATATCTTTATTCTAAATATTCATCAATGAATTAGTATTCTTTACATAGGATTATAAGATTTATAACAATTTTCTATTTAGCTTCTTTACATAGCGAGAGGAATTAAAAGTGAGGGTTGGTATGAAAAGGGCAGGGGAAATAGCCTTCCAACAGAAAGGCCATATATTATAGCTCAAATAGCCAGACTGATCATGAGAAAAAGAGATCCTCGGTATAATTATTCCAGATATCCTCAAAAGCCCCTATATCCGTCTTTTCACTTCTTTCCTTTCCTTTCACAGCAAGACATTAGATTGCTGTTGCCTTAATTTTCCCAACCCTAGGGTCAGTTTGTTGGTGTCTCTCTAGGGTTTAACAATGAAAAATGGTATAGCAAATTGGAGGATCAATGTAAAAATGTAAGGTGTTTCTCTCAAACTTTGATCGCCAGTGGACTTCTGTAGCCAAGGTTCTATCTTCTTTCCATTCCTGAGACCTCACCAGACAGGCCCACTGTGTGCTTCTCCCAGACCTGCCCAACTCTCAGGGAACACTAACTCTAGTCTAGAATTTTCTAGGTTAAGGGTAAAAGTGGCTTTCTAGATATAGTAAACTCAGTTGCAGATCTCTGGAGAACTTTAAGGTTTTTCTAATATCAGTGTCTTGATGTGTGTATAAGCAATTCATTACACAATTTCATTGGATTTAAACACTCAGCATAGACCTCTTTTTTATTACACTGAACTTACTTTTGGTGGTGGTATTTGCATTAGTCACTCTCCTTGTGGCTGAGACCCAATTCCCAACACACACAACTTAAAAAAGAGGTTTATTTTGGTTCACAGGTTAGTCCAGTTGCCCTGATCCCAGACAGTACAATGTGGCAGAGAAGCATAGGGGAGGATGGTCGCTCTGGCATGCTGGCCAGGAAGCAGAGAAAGAAGCAGGGAGCCTGGAAGAGAGATGTACTAGCCCACTAAGCCACCTCCTCTGGCCAGGCTCCACTGCCCACACTCCACCTATGAGAACGTGGGCCTGTTGGAGAGATTCCTAGAGCTGAACCTTAAAACTAGCAATGTCTGTGGCTTGAAGATGCAATGCTCTCTGCAACAGATGCTAAAAAATGCTAAAAATTGATCTCCTATTTGACTATATTAAGAAGTGTGTCCTTTTGAACTTGATTAAGTCAAAAGAATTGATCTCTATAAAGAGCTCAGGGCTAAAAGACTTACTCTCTTATTTTTCTGCCATGTAAAAACACACACAAATCCCCCACATACAACTAATTTGAATACAATATGCACATAAAAATCACTGTAGAATTTCTATCACTTTCTTTAGTGAAATTCTGTGGTTTCTAATGTTGTTTCCACTATTTTTTATTATCTTAATGAGTAAAAATGAAGAATCCCCTGCACAGATGCAACAGGGTGACTTCATATCAAAAACATACACCAGCTGCCAGTGTTTTGATCTTGGGCTTATCCTCTAGAAGCCTGTAAGTACATTTTTGTTTTCTATAAAGACAAGATTCAGATCTTTTGTTATAGCAGCATAAACAGAATAAAAACAACCATTCAACACTTTCTGTGATCTGAGGTTGACCTTAGGCATGATGTTACCATTGTTATGTAACTCACCCTCTAGTGTGTTGTATAAATTGAGGTTAGGGTTAGGGTTAGGATTAGGGTTAGGGTTAGTGTCAGTGAACCGATGAAGCTTGCTGCCGTATTTGGTTCTCACTGAAGCTTTTCTTTAGCAATTCAAACCCCTACTATGTCAAAATAATTTACTATTAATTTTCTTCATCCATTATCTGCGGTGGAAAAACTTTTAAATATGCACAAATTATGAAGATGTCTTCAATTGAGTTCCCAACAAAACTTACACATTTTTCAGTGAGTTAACTATCCATATAATGAAATTTTATTATTAAAATGAAAAAAGAATTTTAAAAAATCAACACAAATGTCTTACGTAAGAAAATTTGTTGAATATTTCTTACCCATATTCCAAAGAACTTCAGCATTTTTTATCTGTGCAAGGAATGCTAGCCATACAGTTTTACAAAATAATTACTGTAAAAGAATATTTTTAATTTTAGGGACAGTAGTTACAGATATCCCCTTGCTCTAACTTAGGAAGTATTTTGTAATTTTCAGCACCTAATACTGTTGATCTAGTTGTTTTGTTTTGTTTTTTATTATGGAACTGCTTACATAGAACATTCTGCACCTCTGCTGGATTTTTGTTTGTTTTCTTATTTTTTTCTTTCTACTTCAGGATCAGATGGTGGTGTCCAAGCAGACCCTTCTAAGTTAATGTGTTTTCACAGCACATTGTTTGTAGCACTCCAGGGGTTCATAACCTTCTTCTTTTAAATTCAATGTCTTAGCAATACATAGCTTTTAGTTCTATACAGTTCTTTAATCTAGCAATTGAAATCACTCATATGTAATGATCAGCATGAGCTGGAGAATGTCTGTTCTGTATGAAAATTATATTAACTTTATGCCTATGAAAATTGTGGATTATACATCTATTAACTGAAATCCTGAAGGCTAATTTGTTAAACATGTTTTCTATAAGCAATCTGGTTGTGAAGACAAAAATTTTTCATCATAAATCAATACACACACTATCATCTTTCTGCAACAATATATAGTGGGTTTAAGGTAGACCCTGTCTTCAGGAACTTTAGCAATTAGTTCATTCTGTATTTTATTGAAGTAGGAAAGGAATTATTCTTAAAATGAAATCTGATCAACTTAATGTTTTTTATGTTGGAGAAAAGTCAGTTACTGGAGTAATCACAAATATAAACTGTTTTGATCCTATTGAGTTTTGCAAGAATCTTGTGCTAGTGCCTAAATGGACATTCACAAACTTTTCTCCCCAATATTTTTATTTGCTGCTTCAGATAATTCAACTAAGGTGTCAACAAGTGCTTACTATGCTTCTGAAAACACAAATCTGGGCTAGCTAAGGTAGCGACTATATGAAAAAAAAAATTAACCTTGTTTATCAAATAGTCTCTGAGACCTCTCTTGGCTAACTCTTTCAGTCTTCTCTCACCAATCACAACATTGCTTCAGGATTGACACACATACATGCTAATTCACATATGCATAAACTCTTCTCAGATATTTCTCATATTTTCATTTTGGTATAACAATTTATGTATAAAGTAATAAAAGTTCAATTGTTAAAAAAGATTTATAACACCACATCAAGCTTGACTTTTCTTAACTTTAAACCCTGCTTCAACACTTAATAAGAAAAAAATGTCAATGTATAGCCTCACCATTTGTTGGATAAAAATGTCCCAAAAGAAACATTTTTAACTTTTCCTCTATTTGTCTTCTGTTCCTACATTCATCATCTGTAAATAATGTAAATGCTTGCTAAATTAAGTCTTACTATGGAATTTTTTAAATAAATCATGACACTTAGTGGATGGAATACCTGTAGAGGTTAATCTAGATATTCTAAATACTAATTGATGACATAAAATTCTTATTTTATTGTGGTAGGTGAAGGGATGAGCCCTGCAAGGCATCTACATCCCTATAACTGAAACAATTCAATATATCACCCTAAATGCCAAAGGGGCTTCATTGATATGATTAGGTTAAATGATTTGATATGGTAAGTTAATTCTTCCTTATCCACAAAGGCCCAGTGTAATCACAAAGGTCATGACAAGAACAAGAGGGAGATGAAAACATAAGAGAAGAGGTTGTGGCAAAAGTCAACCTTAGACCTATACAGCATGTCAATAGCCTCCAGAATGTGAAAAGGGGAAAGAATGGATTCTTCCGTGAAAAATCAAAAGGAAAGAAAACTGTGGATTGTCCAAGCACAAGAACTTTTTTACGGTTTTGAGTTCTACACTTTAAGAAGTGTAGTGTGTTGTGTCTCACTGCATACCATTAAGTTTACAATAATTTGTTACTGTAAGAACAAAAAATGCAAACAACCATTGAGTGAAGAAAATCATGCTGGATGACTTTAGTTCAATTTAGCAGATGAAGCAATCATAACAAATGTATGTTTCTACCTAAATCTTACCACAAATTAAGTATATAATGTTAAAATTCTTAATGGTGCATGTAGTAGGGGTAGACTGCCAAAACACAAGCAGTATTAAAATATTTCTGACATTCAAAATCAAGGTATATGTAACAAGAAACTAATCACAATGGAACAAGCTTCCATCTAGTGCACAAACCTAAAGAAGGCAGGAAAAGAGATGAAAGGATTTTTTTTCAAAAGCTTACTAATTTATAAAGGATGACATTTGAGAGCAGGAATGAGCAGAGGGACAAATAACTTCATTAGTAAAGAGCTTTCTATGTAAAAGTGGTTGATTCATTTTCTCTATGCTTTCTTCCATTCACCAACTCAGATTATATAATGCTTCAGTCTCTAGTGTCTCTCTCAAGACAAAACTTGGAGCTGCTTTTAGAAACTGAATATCTATAGGTATGCAAATATATAGAAAATTATGTGTTCTAGGATGATGTTGCCTTTCTAATTTTTGTGTCTTATTTAAGAAGATCATGGGAGAATGGGGGCAGCAGCTTGTATCTTCTGGTTCTCTACTTGTAATTTCAAAAGTTTGCCCAGAATTCTAAGCTCAAACACATACCTTCAGTTACCAGTTGGACTTTTTTCTTTTTTTAATGTATCTGGTACAGGGTCTCACTACGCAGCTCAGAGTCTAAGTGATCCTCCTGTTTTCAGCTCCACAACACTGGAATTACAGGCATGAGCTACCACTCCTGGTCATCTTGGTGGTCGGCTTAGTGAGTCCGGGGGCAGGGCCAGCACAGCCTGTAATGTCAGGGATTGAACTTCAAACCTAGTGCTTGCCTAAGCAGGCACTTAGTCTGCTGAGCTACATCACCAGCCTGCCAGTTGGACTTCTTATCAAGAGCAGAGACCTGTTGACAAGTTTCTCCTGTGAAGGTGATTTAAGACACCTAAACATATACATTAATCAACATGCATACACTATTAAGAATTTAGGACACATTGGACATTAGGTATATATATTGAGCAATCAATCTAGAAGATGCGCTCCCCTTTATACTTCATTTAATCTTCAAGATTCTCAAATCAGTGATTTTTTGTTCTTTTTAAAATTGCAACTCTATCCCAAAATTCAATATTGCCTTTGCTGATTTATTATTCTCCTTAAAATTTAAAATGTATAGTCATATTATATATTCTATATTTTATATATTTTTCTGTTATTGGTTTTCACAACTGTAATGGTAGTTCTTTTAAGGGAAGGATTTTTGTGTGAACTCCAGCGTTTGAGGTGCCCAAAATATTCCCTATTGTTAATAGATTGTTATAAAAATTTACAAAGTACACAAATAAATACATAAATTTGAACTATCAAAAAACCCAACTTTACACTTTATTTAAATTGAATGAAAGCAATGAATGAGGAACAAGTTAGAAAAACAGGATTATCAGATCTTTAAGGAAAATAGTCCCAGAAACAAGGAAAAAAAATAACAAATACTTACCTAAATTAAGTTAGCATCCTCATAGTTGTTTGATAATTTTAAACCTCTGAAACATAGTAAGAAAAATTTATTGTAAAAAAAAAATGGCAAAGAACAGGGAAGAAATTTACCAACATGGAAACAAGCAATATTTCCATGATTAAACACTGTTGTGTCAAAGTAAGAAAATGAATGCAAAAAAGTATCCATACCTGTACCTTTCTTGACTACAAATAAAAGAAAAAGAGAGAAAAAGAAAAATAGAAATGTGGAAATCATCTCCCAATATCAGAAGAATCAAGTGTTTGGAGTGGCAGTTGCAAGTACCATAAAACAGGACTCAGCCTTGTAAAATAACACTAAAAAACAAAAGCCAACAATCATTAAGAAGAAAGATTGAAGCTTTTTTCAAGTATTTCTGTAGTTCATTTGCAAAAAGTTTTAGATGGGCTGTTTGTGAAAATTATGAATTTACCCTTAGAAATAATTTGTTATTGATATTGTGCAGCTAAATACTTCTCCATGAGGCTCGGCCCTGTCTCTCCTCACTCCTCCACAATCTGCCTCTGCTACAATCTGGTTCATAAACAGAGCACTGCTTCTTGTTTACCGTCTCACTTCACCCTCTGGACTTAGCATTTATATAGGGTTATTCAGCAGGATCCTGGCTGCCCTCAGGGTCTCTGGCTCCATCTCACATGCTGACCTTCCCAACTGTGGATCACTTCTGAGAGCACATGGCTCCTCATGCCCTGCCAACCCAGTAATTAGACAAAAACCCTCCTACAATTGAAATTCAGAAAATATTCCATTTTTCCATGGAATATCTATCATTATTTGAATCTCCTTCTGGAAGATGTGAACAATTCTTGCAAAGAACAGGTTATTACTGTTCTTCTTATTTTGATTTTGGTTTGTTTCTCTACTTATTGAAGTGATATATAATTTCTCCTTGTAGTATTTCTGTCAATTTTCCTCCAATCCTCCTAAGTTTACTCACTATAAAGTATGTTTCTGCACCATCTGTAGCTACAATTCATAGCCCATTTATGTCTAGATCAGCAAAGCATATTTCAGTAGATATAAGTTGAATGATGATAGATGCAGAAGTGACACTAATGGAAATGCTCAAAATACAAGATTTGCTGCCTGTCACATCGCCAAAAGTTATAGCCATATTGAAAATTAGGCAGACGTTCTACACAGGTCCACAAATCCAGAAATTTATTTCTGTTCAAAAGTGGTACTAAGAAGAAGCTGCATGATTTTTATTTTTATTTGTTGCATGATTTTTAAAATACAATAATATAAGAACAGACAATAGGGTGACCATGACAACTACTTCATGTAGTTTAAAGGGTTAGTATAGGAGGCATTTTGCACTGTAGGAATGGAATGAGGTGTAAGAGATCTCACCAAGGGTAGTTCCTGAATAGATTTAAAACCTAAAATCAATGTTTACCCTTGTTTCTAATAGCACTTTGCTTTAAACATTGATTGAGTTTATTGAAAACTCCCACTGGCCGTTTTTAAGTATCAAGCTAAATTGAAAGTCCCCAGTGGTGCTATTGAAACCTACAACTAGCAGGCGCCCTTGGCTTTGCAGAGAGCCAATGACCCGGACTGCCGTCAGTTGCTTACACCCTTGGCAAGCAGCCACATCATTTCTGAAATTAGCTGCTTTTCTGGACTGTTTTCATTGAATTAAAAAAAGGCTTTATGGGAAGTAATTACAAAGTCTTTACATTAATACTAGTAATTAAATGTGACTATACCAATTATTATTAGCTTCTGTTCTTTTCTGCAGTAGTGGAAGCAAGGGAGACCAACATGAAGGTTTACGCCTAGTTGTGCATGAATTATTTTAATTAAAAAATGGACAAATTACAAATGTCTTCTATTTAAGCAACTTGAAAACCTTGAGAAATTTTATTTGAGTGGCAAGGAGAGTAGTTTGACAATAAAAGTAAAAGTTATGTGACTGGGTCAAAGAACACTAAAGTGACACACCTCATTACCTTCTTCAATATTTTTTAAAGGAAAACATTGTATTGAGAACAACAGGTGTGTTTTTCAGATAGCTAAAGGCTTGGATTCTGTTGGCTAAATTACTTCTCTGTGAATTCGGGAATGTGTTCTGGAGAAATAAGGATGTAGTGCCTTCCATTTGTATTCTCCATGTATTTATTTTTTGCTTAAGTCCACACACAAGAATCTGCTACAGCTATTACCACATTGACATAACAATAACTAATGAGACAATATACAAAACTTATTCATGGGGCCCTTTTAACATAGCCCTATGCTACATCTATACCTGGAAAGTGATTGATTCTTTTCATTAGACCCATAAATTCAGTAGGGAAGGACACAAGAATGGTATCTAACTTACGACCCTCTATCAACTAAACAGTGAAAATTGCAGAGATTTTCATTAAATTAGGAAATATAGATAATAATGCAGTGTCTACATGTTTAATTCTTCTTCTTACTCATCATTACTCTTTAATCCTTGACCATTACCCTGGTTTCTGGAAAGGCAAATCAAATCTTCATCTAGAGATTCAGCTTCTATCTTGGCTATGCCAATCATCACAGTCCCTTCTCAGGCTATACAGATTGCTTCAGAAGTAAAAGATGCAATTAAACATGTCCAATCAAAATAAAGCATGGAATTTCTACTCGAAATTCTAAAGTATATATTCTTTTCATTTAAGATGCTATAGTAGAAGGAAGTAAAATGGACGCTCACCTGAGGATGGACCTTTCTGAGGAGATGGCAGAGTCTTGCAGAGCCAAGAAGTAACGGGCATGTTTCAGAATCAAGACAACCTTGAGTCCCCAGTTTTTTTAAAAAAAAGTTTTTTGAACTGTTTAAACAAGGTGGAACTTTTCTAACAAAAGAAATTTGACTATTACAGGAATAGAAGAGAATAACAAAAGGAGGAAATGAGTTACTTGTGAGATGAACAAAATACTTTGTTCCAAACGGAAATGTTAGGTTTATTAAGCTTTAGTTTAACAAAGTCTCTAATACAGCTGTTCTTAATCAGCACCACAACACAATAATTAAATCCAAACCCTCTATAGTCATATCAGTTTTTAAATCAATAGAATACATGCAGTTTTGGTAAAACTGGGCATATTCATTGTTTTGATGAATGCACTTAAAATTCCAATATTAGGCTGGATAGATTATATGACATCTAGGCTTACTCACTTATCCTAATCAGAAAATTTAATTCTAATGGTGTTCAGTAATAATCAAATTTAGGAAATCTAAACTTTGGAGTGACTACTAAAAGCATTTGTACTATCCATATTTCAATCAATATTAAGGCTTTTTCCAAGTAGCATAATAAGTTTTACAAAACTACTTCAACTGGTAAAATTAATGATTTGTTAATCATTACAAATGAATATAAGTAATGGGCTCTCAGTGAAATTAATAGTATTCAAGAAATGTAAATTGATCAAAGTATTTAAGAATCACTCCTCATCTTTGCATAATCAGAGCATAAAATTCTCATAATGCTTTATCATTACATGGTCATGCATGTGCCATTTGGTTCAAGAATTTCTAATTATCTGCTGTTGGCTACAAAGGAAATGGAATCCTATCTCCAGAATACTAGCAAGGTTTCCTTTTAAGATCATTTCATTCAAGGTGTGGTTGAAAATTGAAAGGCTAGAAAACTAACACAAGAAGTGGCAGGACCTATTTTATGTCTATCTCTTAATGTTAGTGCATTAAGTTTCTATCTATGTTGGGTAATTTTAGCTAAATTTTTCTTTCCTTTTAAGCTTTTAGCACAGGGTAGAACTAATCTTCATTTACAGCAAAATTCCCTAGATACTGTTTCATCCAGCAAAAGCAACAGCATAATCCTAAATATTGTTTATAATTAAAGAGACTTGCTTTTTTGAGGATCTGTTATGAAATAGTGTCTTTCAGATATAATATGGTTGTTTATGCATTTGAAAATATGATTTAGAATAACAACTTGCTTTCTTTCTTGCTTTCTTTTCTTTTTTCTTTGCAGAACCAGGGATTGAACTCAAGCCCTTGTACTTGCTAGGGAAGTGGTTATTACAACTTGCTTTCAAAATGATGTAAGAAATGTAATTTTGTCAATGATGATGATCTAGAATTGAAAACAGTCATTTTCCAATGGAAACAGAAAACTAAGTAGCAAATAAACGAAAAACATTAAGCTAAGACTTAGATCTTTTTATCCTTAAGGTTGTTATTGGATTTATTTTAAGAATCTTTAAAAGTAAAATTGTACTGATAAAACATAATGAATAAGTATTTTTCCAGAAAAATATTATTGTTCTAAGAATTAAATCTTAGATTTTAATCACAAGCAATACTCATCTTATTATTGCCTGTTGGATAACATGCACTTCAACAAATCATTGCCTGGGTATTTGTATGCCACACACTTCACAGGAACTACATAACATTATTTAAGAGGGAGGAAGACAATTCATAAAATAAAGTCCTTTGCTTAAGATAGTATTCTTTACCCAAGTAATATACCTAATTCCAATTTACTTTTTTGCTGTAGTCACAACTAATAATTTGCAATTATTCTACATTACAACTGGTGGTGTGGTGCTTGCCATATGATTTGCTCTTGGGGTAACACAGGAATATTTGTTCTAGCCCAAATTCATAGAGTTTGAAGTAGAATTTCTGGGTCATAGAGAAAGCACTTGTAAAAGTTTAATACATAGAGCTGAATCATTCTTACATTGCTTCTCTATTTACATGTCAGTTTGTTTCCATCTCCTGACATCTCTGTCAATACCAATAATGTCATGATTTAATTGTTTCCTAATATGATGGGTCAGATCAGAATTGCATTAATATTTTAATTAACAATTCTTTGGTTATTTGCCAAGTTAAAGCAATTTCATATGTGTATTAAGTGAGTGAAATTTCCTCTTGTATTGCTTATTCATATTTTCAGCCTAGGAAGGCTTTCACAGATATTCGTAATCATTCTTACTCAGCAGCTATCAATGACTTCCAATCTCTTTGAAGTTTTGGGACATTTAAACTCTCAATTGTTTCACATGTCAAAATAATCAGATGTTTTAAAGGACTACAAAAATCATTATGTGTTAATGCTAAATTTTAATATTTCCTAGTATTTATTCATGTATTTGTTATAGGCACTGTACAAAAATCCTGAAAGAGCAAATTATAGCAAGTAATCAGTAACATCTTTTTAACTTTCATTTACTTTTCAGAAGAAAAAAAAAA